>NJDD01003908.1:198463-209500 GCA_002245505.1 Calephelis nemesis | reverse complement strand
GATTAAAAAAATTTTGTCTGTCTGTCTGTATGTTCAGGCATCACGTGAAAACTAACGGTTCGATTTTGATGAAACTTGGTAAAATGGGATACTTTTTATCCTGGAAAAAAAAAAGAAAAAATTTATCTTAATTTTGCAGTTTTATCACGCGAAGACCGACATCCGCAAGGACGGAGTCGCGGGTATACTAGCTTCCGAGTAATAATATATTTTTATACTCTTGAATGTACTCTTGCAACTCTTGTCTCGTCCATACTAGTATTATAAATATGAAAGTCTGTCAGTCTGTTACGCTTTCAGGGCAAAAATACCGGTCTGTTACGAATGAAAATTTAAATGCGTATAGGCCAGAGCTCAAACATAGGTTTTTAGGTCAAATAAAGGACTACAATGGAAGATAAAAGTAGATACGAAAATCGTAATTATTCTAAACTGGTGAAGTCACAGGCTAATTAAAGAATTGGACAAAAATAACAAGGAAAACTATTTAATTTTAAACATAAATAAAAAATGTGTGTCCATGGTAGTTGTGATAGACGTACATACATATCTTCATACCAAGTACCTAAAAGGTTAGACAAAGAGCATTGAGGCCAAATCTTACGATATCTATATAATAGACGTAAATGTATAAGGACTCAATGAGGGCACGAGAGACCTATGCTATGGTACAACCATAGGCCTCACGTGCCTCACGTAAGTTTACGAGCGGCTCAGATCAGAGCCTTTATCGCTACTTGTTATAGATTAGGATTACGTTCGGTAATATACGTTTAAAAATCGTTAGCGCTATTGACCTGAACATTTGTTCTCATCTCATGATTTCACCGAATATATTGAAAAAAAAGGGTAATGAATGTGAAGGAAGGAGGGCAACGAAAACATAATATTGTTTATCGTCACCTTTAACTTGTACCACACGCTGATAGCCTCGACGCTGGTCAGCAGTCCTATTGACTTTGCTTCCCGTACCGTGATTGCGTCAGAAATAGTTAATTGAATTTCCAGGTTTTTACCTTTTTCCGAATACTATCAAAGGCTAGTGCGTTTTGTACGGCGCTAGTAAGTTATTTTACTATTAGATTTTCCCGCATCATCGCGCCTTTCGTGAAAACCCTCAATAAATCGTAGGACTTTTTAGGCGTCCATTGTTACTTTTTTCGGGGAAAATTCCAGCTTTTGGGATCGCAACAAAGCTGTTAGCGTTTTACACTACAAAAAGTGTTTCTCTGAAAAGTGTTTTGCTGGCTACCCTATTCTTAAAAAAAAAGATCACAATTTTGTGGACTGACAAGTGAGAAGTTTATGTTAAGTAGTGAATATTATTCGAGTGTATATTTTTAAACACTACTTATTATAATGACTGTATTAGTGGAATATTAGCAATCTTAAATTACTTATCTAGGCAAGAGGCTTCACATTCTAGTATTAGGTTTATACAACGCGATAAGTATTGCTTACCATCAGGAGATCCGTCTGATTCTAGCGATGAAAACATACAACCCTACTCCAAAATATTTTATTAAAAAAATGAAAAATTGATATGCATCTCTTATCTACAAAAATGAAACAACTTGAATATCAGAACGTTATCAATTACTAAAAGCGCCATATTCAATTAGTCAAGTCTGCCAAAACTTTACCGAATCGTCAGCAATTTCTTCAAATTGGTCTCTGGCACGAGTCCAGACGATTAACAACTTAGTGCAAGCTGTTTAATTTCATGCCTGGCTGCTCGCGTTTTATGTCGCACCTCCTTTTGACTTACTTCTTTTTATTTTTCAAATAATCGCACTTAGAATGAACACGATTTTCCTGGTCGCCTTTTATGTCACATCTCCCTTTGAATTACTTCTTTTATTTTTCAAATCGTACTTATAATGAACTTTGTTTTCCTGGCTACTTGGTGCTCGCATTTAATGTCACACCTCCTTTTTATAAAATCGTTTTTCATTTTTTCAGAATTTCGACCAATGGGCTTTATTACTAGTAATAATTATTGTCAGTGGCAGATTCATATAAAAATATATCGACGCGCCGAGTTAAATACAATTTGTAACTTAACACATAATATTCTACAATGAAATAATTACCATTTCATTGTTTAAGCACAATGTTGCTGTAAGTCCTGAATGAAAATAAATTTTCTATTACAAGAATATAATAGCGGTCTAGTGCTCGTGGAACAATTCATTTAGATTTCAACAGACTGAAGGCGCAGCTTTTAAAGAAACACTTGATGTAGAATTAGACACGCCTTCTGCATTAAGCCAGCTTGAAGCTATCCACTATTGTGGCTGAATAAAACGAACTCAGGCTAATTGCGTGCCAGACGTGGTAAGAATAATGGTGGTCTACGGGAAATATTACCTTTTATTCCGGGAATTTCACAAAGGCCATAAATTATGGGGCATTTAGCTAAGTTCATGGCATTACATGATAAAAGTCATCTGACATTGTAATAAAGCAAAGACTGAGATTTTTACGCTACAGAAAGGTGTGTTTGTTGACCCTTGTAAAAAGCCATACTTTTGACTCGAAACGCTCAAACTCTACAAACTCAACTTTACAGCTTTACATCTAAGTCAAAAATATTACTTGCTCATGTCGCTCTCGCATGATTGGCATAAGATGACAAACTATTCATTGATTTTTACTTCTCCATTATGTCATTACACTAAAGTTCTTATAGTGACGAAACGGTTAAGCAACATATTTTGACTGAGGCGCAGAGTTGTAATTATATAGCTTATAGGTATAGTTAGAGCGTGTGGAGTAAGAGGCTTGGCCTTACATGACACCTGGTATCTTTTTCAAAGTGCGTGCCGTATGGTTTCAGGACTCAGGTCATAGGTTTTAATTGAATTAAAGTTCACTAGTACGTTATACTACCGTATGGTCTAGTGGGCTCCGGTGTTGGGGTGGACTATCTAAATTAGGTACTGCGTTCAATTAACGGATCAGACAATACAACTATGTGTATTTTTTAAATTTTGTAATTAAAACAATGTTGCCCGAGATTGAATAAGTGCCCGGTTGGCAATATGTTTGCTACCTAACACATGGTGACACTTATCTTTGGCTCATTAGTTATGGATGCTCTGGTTGTAACTCTGCTTTTTTCTGTTTCACCAACAGGGGCAAGCATTTGTGGGATGAACATTTAAATGTTTGTTTTTCCGGATCTGTGTTTTTATTAAATGTATTCTGGTATCTATAGAAGTATTTCTACGTATGTGTATAATGTGTACATAGTAATATTTTTGAAATTGTCGCTGAAATATTTTTTTAATATTTTGTGCGATCTATTAGGAACAACACCTTGCAACCCTGGGCAAAGACGCAAAGTAACATCCATTCTGTTTTTGATGGTTTTACAATCAGAAGACCGTCATTCTTATTCATAATCTTTAAAAAAAAGCCTAATTACACATCGTTAGTGTGTACTTTCCCGTGTATCCTGAATAATTTCGTTGTACGTCCTAAGCAAACTTTGCAACTGATAGCCGCGGGTCATATTCTCCCTGGACCGTAAAACATACATTATCGTAATTCGGGACCAGAGTATATTCAATTAAAATGATTCTTAATATCTTTACATGTTATTTTAGTATAATCTCATTTGAAAGGCTAATTGGATTGTACGAAATTAGTACAGGTGTTAAAACATAAATGTATCATATATGTAATAAAACATAATTTGTTTAAATTCAATCTTAGTAATACAAAAATAATTGTAATGAGATCGCTTTGAATCTACCATGCTTGACGATCGTATTAGCAATATATTATAGTGAAAGATTACAAGAGAGAAAGAAAATGTTGTTAAAATATTAGAAAAGTCACTCTGCGTTGGTGGTTGATCATGTGGAGAGAAGTGCAGATAAAATATTTACAAAACAGATACAGAATGCAAACGACAGTTAAATACATTCTAGATGGTTGTAAACATGTTGTTATGGATCATTCTCATCTTGATGTATGCTTGTGCTAATAACGAGCTCATACGGACACATACCTGTTTATATATCCGCGTATGTTAGTAGGTCAACATAATATGTATTCTTACATCAAACATGAGTCAGTAATATGGATTCTAGATGGTTGGAAACACACGTTCCAACAAAGGTAGGTACCCTAGGAGGAAACTTTGTTTCAATCTTTATTTATTAAATTTAAATTAAATCTGCGGTCCAGGCGGATGCAAACCTATGTTTATAATCAGTGCTTGCACTTGTCTAGAATTTCTATTATAGGTAATCGGGAGACTAAGTTGACATTCCTTTAGCAAACCGCTTGGGTATCCAAGGACGAGGGTTTTGTCAAGAGTCTCCAGTTTGTATGGATCAAGCTGAATGTGAAAGAAGTTAGGCAGGTCTGTAAGAAATTTTTGGCAACCTGCGAATACTCGGCAAGATTCTTGGTGTGAAGATATGTATGTATATGTTTACTATCACCCTATTTGAAAAACTAATCTCAAAAAGTTAAAAATTACTAAACTACATTAAACTAAAAGCAAAAAATTGATAGAAAGTGATAAAGTGTAGGATAGCCGGAGGATCACGGCCGTAAGATAGGGCTGCACCAGCAAAATCGGTGGCTCTTACTTTACGGAGAGTAAGTTGCTTAATTGCTATCTCATAACCTATTAAAATAAATTCATAAGTATTGCAGAAATATTTAAAAAAGCTACAAAAACTAATTACACAAATTATAATGGAACCCGTTTTCAATTTTCTCGCTCTAAACAATGCCATTTCAAATAAAACACTGTTCTGTAATAAAATTTATAAAATGTGATATTCGAAGGAAACAACAACGACTTGGTATATTAAAATCAGGGAAGCGGTAGATCGTAAATTAAAGGTAAAACTTGAGCAAATTTCGTGTCAGTTTAAATTTGGTTATAATTTATTGGAGAGGTGCTAAAATATAATGAAAATACTAACTAAAAGCTGTACTTGTATTTTTGACGATATTTTGTTCCTTCTAAACTAATTTTGATGAAACGTGGTCGATTATTTTGTCTGCTGTTGTTGTATCTATGATAAGATAATTTAAATGCTTGAGACTTTTAAAAACCGACTTCAATTTCATTACTATGTTATCGAGTAACCAAAAAATGAATAACTTTTTCGATTAATTTGATTAGATTCAGACTAGTGTTAATGAGACCAACTTGAAAGCACAAGCTTTCAAAATACCATTACCAGATGACGGACAAATCAAGTTAATTGCTTTCAAAAGCATATTATAGGCACAGTATTAAGAATTTAAGACTGTGTTATAGGTGTCAAAAGGAAGAAAATTTCGTTTTTGAAGTCGATTAAAAATGAAATTTCTTTGGAGTCAATAAGTTGCAATAAAATAATCATGGCTTTATATTAGTTCTTCTTTGACTTAAGCTCATTTTAACCCCCACAAAAAAGAGGGGTTTGATTAGTTTATGTAAGTGTGTCTGCATGTGGCATCATAACTCCTAAACTGGAACCGATTTCGATGCAGATTATGTTTGAAAGCTGACGTCATCTCGACCACGTTCTTCTTAGCTATATTTAGGATAAGTTATAATATGTATCAGTTATTCATTGTGTTAAAGTGTTGTGACCAAGTTAGAGATCCACCCTCTTACCTATTCATGCCACCACAATGACTATATCAAGTTTCATTTTAAATGGTAGGGTAGCCAGTAGAGTTGCACAATTGGCCTAATACCCCGGCCATAGGACAATAACGTACCTATGATGTCTGTAGGTTAGTGTTTTTATTATTTTCTTTTAGTCAACCAGTTTCACTAGGCATCGTCAGTGTTATACCAGCTTGACTTATTTGACTTATAAACTTAACACCTTAGTTCAAATGTATATGGTTTGGCCCTTTTATTACATTACTTTACATAGGCTGAGTCCACACTATGATTTTCACCGCGCAGTTTTTTATTTTGAGCGGGTATAAATCCGCGCCGCGCCGTTTAATTTGTAACAGATTACAGAGGTTATATGACATAGCGAAATAGTTAACCCTTATAATATTTTGACTAATGTGGTGTTACGTGGTTAAGGTTTGTAGAGTTAGAGCGTTTAGAGTTAAAATTTAATTTGTACTCACCTTGGCAGCAGTTTAAATAAATTGTTTTTGTTTGGATATAATAGCATTAAAAAACATTTTAAAAATCCTCCTTTTTGAAGTCGGTAGGAAATTAATAAGCACTAAAATGGTAGTAAATACTTTAAATGCTCAACTTGGCAAATAAAAACGTCTAGATATTATTGTTTTATGCAAAGAGAATAAACAAAATAAGCTTGAAAAATTAAAATTCCTAGCACAATAAACATTTTTTGCGTCTTATAGCGGGGTTATTGTAATAAGCTGCATAAAAACTCGATTTTTGTTCAGCAACTAATAAACTGAGTTGCGAGAATCCAACTTTGAAGCAACCGACATTAACGACGCCATGAATATTCATAAGAAAAGAGTTCAGCAAAACTTTGTAATGATGTAGTAGCGCGTATAGTATAATGAACTTTTGTGTCCGATAACGTTGGACTCAGATTTCTTTTAAAGATGCAACTTGGGAATTTTAATTTAAAACATTCTTATGTTTATCTGTACTTTGTATTTCCATTTTTAAATTGTTACTAGTGACGATATAAAAGTTTTTGGTGTTAATATACGGATACAGATACGGATCTTTGCTGTCTGGGTCAATCGATATTGCGCATCATTATATTATGGTGAAAATCTTTTATTTTAATCCCCGTTGAACAAGAGGGGTGTTATAAATTTGAGATATCAGTGTGTGTGCGTGTGTGTCTGTCTGTCTATAGTATCCTAATTTTTGAATGCATGAACCGATTCAGATGTTATTTTTTTAAATCGAAATCTGACGTAATCGAGATGATCCTTACGTAACATGTAGATATTGTCAGAGGTCATTGATTTTTTAAGTTTTAGTGTTTAATTATACATTGTTTGTTTTATTTTTCGTATATTTTGAAACACGGAGTAAAGTAATCGAAGTTTCAATCCGGTGTTATAGTATTTATGATGATAAGATACAGACTATAAAGTGAACTAAATTTTACTCCTACGTTAGTCCATATTTATTAATAAAGCGCACTGAAACTCGTCTACATATTAAAATTAATAAGGTAGAAAGTCGAAAAAAAATGTAAAAAGTAACAGGTATAGATACAGACACGTATCTTTCTGGTTCCTAGTACCCGCATATACGGATACGAGTAGAGATATCTAGCACATCACTAGGTGTGACTCAGCAAACGATCAAGCAAATCTTCCTGATGCAGCAAGACAACTGTCGTCGTTATGTTAAATGTAGGTTGCTATTGACAACTGGGATCTTAGGCTACGTTTGCAAGTCTACCGACTACCATACCCTCCAGTACGGACCATAACAATGGCAAGAACTAACACTGCGGTAGCAAGAATAGTTTATAAAAATCCAGGAGACCTGCACACCTAGAAAGTAAATAGCTCCAAAATTTAGTTTTTTTGATTTTATAAACTAAAAAAACTGTTACAAGTTCCGCTCTTTTATTTATTATTGCAATAATTGTCCATTCTCTGTCTCTACTTTTAATTAGCTGCAGGGAAATGCGTCGTTAGGGAAAGCAATACTGCTAATTGCGTCAAGTAATTGCTAATCAATAAGCTTCTGAGCACGAGAGTCCAACTAGCTACTAATGGAAAGTGCGGATACAAAATATATATATTCGTTCCCATCTATTCGACAAGTGATACATTAGTGAGAGGTAATGGTTCGCCGATAAGTGCGAACAAAGTTCGTTTCCTATAAACTTTCAAACAGGGCAATAATGTGTTTTAAATTTAGTTTTAATGTTATTTATATTTTTTATACAAAAATCGCCTCTGTGATCTAGCGGTCCAGGTATTGAACTGCATGAGGTCCCGGGTTCGATTCCTATTCGGTTTCGGCTAGGGCAACAAAAATAAAATTTGGGTATTTCCAATTTTCTAATAATAAAAATATTGCTTGGGATTTGGTATGTGCCCGATTGGCTATTGGCTAGCCACCTATCACATTGTGGGACATGATACTGCCATTATGCGGCAGAAATAGGATAGGTGGTGTCTTAACCTGAAAAGTTTCTGTTTGGCATCTACCATTAGTGATCTAGTTGGTAATTACAAATTTACCCACAATAGGAAGGCAAATGGTCTGTTCTACTAAGGTCTGAGTGGGACCGACACGGGAAAGCGATTGGATATATGGAGGTCGGATTAAGCCAGATTTTTTTTCATAAAGCTTGAAGATAGCGAGTTACTTTCACATATTTTCTTGCGGTAACATATTTATTGAAGAAAAAAATCTTCTGTTATCTCTCTCTTTTGACAGAGAAATTGAATGACAAGCATAAAATAGTAATTGAAGGCAGTAAAATTTTAAAACACCGACTCCAAATTACCAAGTCGTCAGTTTATAATTATTTTTTTGAAAAATAACTAATGATTCCGAGATGGTCCCACATTAACCTTACCAAAAACCCACTAGCAGTTCTGAATAATCACTATATAGTATAAAACAAAGTCGTTTCCTCTGTCCCTATGTCCCTTTGTATGTTTAAATCTTTAAAACTACTCAACAGATCTTGATGCGGTTTTTTAAAAGATAAAATGATTGAATAGGAAGGTTTATATGTATATTTCATAACCGTGCGTAACGTAAGTTTTTGCCTGTCTTGACATCAATAATAATTTAATGATATATTTATGGTAAACGAACATTAATTTAAGTGTAACTCAAAACCCATTAGTCGGATTATAATAAAATTAATATTGGACTGCTTGGGAATCAGAACCCAACATCAAAACCGGTTCAGTACTTGCCGAGTGACAGTGTGACAAACATACAGAAAACATTCAGTCGAAATAATAACCTTCTCTTTACATCGGTTTAAGTTAAAAGCCAATATAGGTGTCGAAAATATTATAATAATATATTTACATAAACTAAAAACTTCAAACTTCATTTTATAAATACGGATTAAGAAAAACATGAATCCGTCAGTCTAACTAACTAATCAGATACTCCTTTACATAAACTTGGTCCAAAACTTCAAACTATAGGTTACCTAAAGATACAATATATAAAATTAAGTTATCTGTCTAACTAACCAATCAGATAGCAGAATTCATAATTACCTTAACGTAAATAAATTTAGGTATATATTCATTCGGTCATTTTCAGTTCAAGATTATCCCCCAACGGAACTGAGACCCATTCAAAATGAATAATTAGTGTGGTCCCTAATCCTACGTTAGGTATATTAAACGGATATTAACGCTGCCACAATATACCTACGTGGTTAGATAAGAAGACGAATTTAATTTATAATTCATGGACATCGCAGTCATATATTTCTGAGGTTAATATTTCTTGTGAGAGCCTACTACATTTATATTCTATTTTCTACATAAATTCTATCATCGTCTCTTTTGTTTAAAACTCAGGTTTAACTTGATATTATGCATATAAATATAGTTAAGAGCTATAGGTATGTATATATACCATCAAAATAGGTCAAAGCGGTTTAGCTGTAAAAGCAAAAAAGACAAACATATTCGCATTTATAATAACACACAGGTATCTAAATTTGATCAACAATCAACTGGCAGTTTTTTATTATATTTGTTAATAAATATTTTTCTGTGTAATTCAGACGACGTAACAAAGAAAGTGAGGTCGGATCATTGCAGTGTTATAGGGGTTCTAGGCGGTTGTAAACACTGTCGTAAATATTGATTTGCATCCTTTTGGATCGTAGATTTAATCCAAATTTAATAACATTCGGATTTCCTGATATTAGGAAATTGTACACAGAGTAGGTAATCTTCTTGTTCACTGTAATAGCCACTAAAAAAATATTTACTCTTTAAAACGACTTATATTAAGGTGTCTGAAGATTCTAAAATGTGTCCTAATATTTTATTATTTAGAATTGGCTTCCATCGTTTGAAATGCAGAAAGATTAAATTAAAACTTCGCATCGGGCCCTTACCAATCTAATAATCGTCAAAAGTCCAACTAAAAGTTTAAGTGACTCAATTAATTCTTTCCCTTTTAATTTCTTACGACGCGGACGGTTTGGTGTTGACAACAAAATTGGTGTCATTAGTTCTCGAGCTTTCGCTTTCTTGTACTCTGCCAACGAGAAATCCGGGCAAAGATTAAATACACAGAAACAACATTAAACAGCAACAATCATGCTTTCTTGTACTTTGTAAACCAGAAATCCGGGCAAAGATTAAATAAATGGAAATGACATTAAATCTTTCTTGTATTTAGTGAACGAGACATCTGGGCAAAGATTAAATAAATAGAAACAACATTCATTATTTCTTTTGTTTAGTGAACGAGACATCCGGGCAAAGATTAAATATATAGAAACAACATTCATTCTTTCTTGTATTTAGTGAACGAGACATTCTGGCAAAGATTACATGAATAGAAACAACAATAAACAGCAACATTCATACTTTCGTGCACTTTGTGAACCAGACATTCGGGCAAAGATTAAATAAATGGAAACAACATTAATTCTTTCTTGTATTTCGTGAACTAGACATCCGGGCAAAGGTTAAGTTAATAGAAGTACAACATTGAAAAAATATATTAATGCTTTCTTGGTAATTTGTAAACGAGACATTCGAGCAAAAATTAACTTTAGGTACATCCGGGCAAAGATTAAACAATCAATACAAGAGACATTGAAGTGCAACATTCGTACTTTTGCATTTTCATGACGTGATAAGACACCAACAAGAGCACGGCTCTCCTGATGGTAAGAGACAAGGTTTGCTTATAGGTACCATTGATAGTATTGCTGGGCCGCGTGCGTTGAGGGTGTGATGTTAAGTCAATTATTGAAGTCTTCCAGTCCGCACTACAATACGAATTGGATATCTCATATCCGTGAAGAGGTAGGCAAAGGCACAACCAGGCTACGACTTGCCGAAGACACTAGGCTTGCTAGGCTTGCCACGTATCACATTGTA
>NJDD01003908.1:165836-198445 GCA_002245505.1 Calephelis nemesis | reverse complement strand
GTGGCAAGCCTAGCCACCGGGCACATACGCAATTTTTATTAAAAATTGTGTGTGTACTTATGTACAGGCCTTAGAAGTTATACTTCTTCGGCGTAATAAGATAAAAATCTTTTTAAAAATTTTATCTTTTGCCTTATTTTACATTTGTAGACAAAATGACACTAACCATAGAAATAAAGAAATATTGTGAATACAGTTGTCAGTTCTCACGCAAACATACGTAGATGTCCTTACTTTTACTTTGTTGGTACCTTTTTTTGAAAAACTAAAATGTTATCTATAGATAACTTCATCATGTCGGTTTTTCGTGACGGTGTAAAAATTTACCCTCATCATTTTTTCCTAACGCGCCAGAAGAAGTATAACTTCAAAAATTAAAAATACACACACAACAGCGAAGTCAAATCCGACACCGGATCGCTAGATCACAGAAGTGATAATTTTATATTATGTATCGGGCAATTTACTTTTAAATTTTAATACATGCAACATAACTTAAATGCGAGTAATTTGTTACATATTTTAGATTTAAGTACCTAATTTAAACGATCTTCGATAGTTTTAACAAATTATAACATTGTATGGAAATAAGTCCCCAGCTTCCAGTCTTAACAACTAAGTAAGCGCTGGTCTCTTAAGTAAGATTAGCACGGTAATACAACGGGTATTTATATTTAAGTTGAAGGCCTCCGGGGACAAATGTTCTGAGGAAACTAATACAACTAGCAACAAGCTCTAATATTTACTCAGCGCCAAATTAGTTTGGACTAATTGTTTGAAAATGTTTGCACCACCTGTAGAGGTTTACCTTTTTAACTAAAAAGGATTGTTTTATAGGCCACCTGTTGTTTCTGGGCTCTTTTAAAGATTACAAACCAGATTTATGATGTCAGGTGTTTTGTTATATACAATAGTAAGTAAATATTTCTTTTTTAAAAAAAGTATCTTCACTTCCATATCCTCGAAAAGGCAGGCAGAGGTACAACCAGAGCAGCCACGACTAGTCGAAGACACTAAGTCCCACAATGTGGCAAATGTAGGTGGATGCCCTATCGCCAACCGGGTACATATTATCATATCCCGAGTAAATTTTTTTTAAATTAAAAATTGGAAAAACTAAATTTTTTTTTTCTTGCCTGACCCGGCATTTGAACCCAGGACCTCATGCAGTCAAGACCAACACCTGAACCGCTAGACCGCATAGGCAAAATTAATTACTTATTAATTTATGCTACCCGTATTTGTAGACATTCCACCTAAAAGAACTAAGAAGTTCCCACTCCTTTTGCTATTTGCACTGCCTCGGATTGAAACTGTATTTCTAAAGCAATGTTTCCAGGGAAATCCAACTTGAATTGTAAGTAAATAGTAACTAGTAACTTCCTCCTACCTTAGTCTATCGCTATATTTAAAAGTAAAGATCATTTTCACTAGGGAATTTGGATGTCGGTAATTGTGTTGAGCCCTGTAAAAAGTCCTTGATACTACACATACACTTGATACAAACACAATGTATTTATAAGTATGTTATAAAAATTACTACGTTAAAAAAACTGACTTCAAACTAAAAAGTAAAAAAAATAAAGATTTTATATTAATAATATACTACCTATCTATATCTTTATATATCTACATAATTCTTGTGTTCGTGTGTTTGTCACTGAACTCCTTCTAGAGGACTGGACGGATTATGATGAAATTTTTTGTGTGTATTTAAAGGAATTCGAGAATGGTTTAGATTAAAAATTTTGTCTCCTGGAAAATGTTTTTTAATAATAAGTAGTTGTTGATTTTGGAATGTTTCACTTTAAATCCGACATATTGCGCTACTGTCAAAGCACTAATGTCAAGCAAGATGAATTTTGCTGGTTCAGCTAGTATAAATTAAAGTCACTTTTCGTGTTTTATATGAAATTTTATAACTCAAGAACAGGCTCACCTATCCAAACCAAATGTTAAGACTTTATTCGGACTATTTAGTAGATGTTTTATGTGAAGTTTGCATAAAATCGGTGTCGAGCGGTTCTTCATTTATCACATTTTTTTGTTAGAAATGAATTCAATAAATGGGGGATTATTTTGTAAATGGGTATTTTTCAGTCAAATTGAAACTTTTTTCAGATGGCGATTGTGCTGCCTTATTTAAACTTTTAAAAGCATTATGTTTTAAAATAACTGGCAACTTATAAAATAATTTAAGTTCTAAGAGTAATTTAAGTTCTAGCCCTGATGATGCTGTAAAAAGCGAAACCGGTGGGCTATTTATAAAATAATAAAGTATAAGTGATACGTAAAACAGTACAAGTGTTTCTTCATTTAAAAATATGAATATTTGGAAGTTTTACCAAGCGCCGACGATGGAAAATATCAAAAATACTCATAAAATATTTTTTTGGTTGAATAAATGAATTTGATATTCCAATATATTTTTTAATATTTCAGTTCATACATAGCGAAACACGTACCGGGCCGCTAGTTATTTATATTATGTGCTATTTACTAATAGGTTTGAAATCGGTGCCAGGCCATAAACTAATAATAATTATAATATTATAAATAAGTATTAAATTGTATTGACACCGACTGCAGACCTATTAGTAAATAGCATATATAGGTAATAGGTAATTAATATTAAATATCTATTATTTTACTCATTTTACTCGAATATTTTGAATATTATTTTGAAGTCGGTTTTTTTAACGTAGTCATTTTTATTAACAACTTTTTAGTTTACTGCTGATATTATTTAATTTAATACAAATAAATATCGGGATAGCTGAAACTAGATAAAAATGTTCATAAAATAAAAACTAATAGGCGGAATTGAGAAATTTTGAAGTAGGTTAAAAATAGAGATTATTTAAGGCGTTTTTTTGCACTAAATCAAGATTGTAGAGTGTTCCATGCTTCACTGAACCTAGTATTTCTAGGGGTCCTATTTCAAGAAACTTATAGATCGGGCGGCCGCGGCAACTAGATGTGAATTCACCTCATCGATCTTAATGGATGTTTAGTTAATGTCGGAATAAAGATACAGTACAACATATATGCAATGTAACTTAGTCGATGGGTAAAGGAAAATGATATCATCTTAATAATATTTTGAAATTAGGTATCATCGAACACTGTCATACTAAAAATTTTAATTGTAATTATAAGCAATCTGATGTGATGATGAAGCTGATGTTATTGTAAGCAAAAGCAGTAGGCTGATACTACAAAAATGTTAATAGAATCTATTAATATTTTTTGAAAATATGGATGCAAAACGAGGTTTTGGATAGTAGTTTTGTTTAAACTATAGAAATGCGGGAACGGCGTAATTAAATAAAGATAAGATTCTTAAAAAAAGAATAGTATTACAGATAAAAAAATTGTCTTTAAAACTGCTACTCCGGTTAAATGAGTTTCTAATAAAGGATGTGTCTAAAACATTTTTCTCGTTTTAAAAGAGCTCGAGTCAATTACTTTTTTATGATTGTTCAAAAAGACTCTCTTCACCCAATCAATTATTTTAAACATTATGTTTTGTCCTTTTCTAAAGTTAACTGTCTCACGATGTTCAACTAGATGAAGTGGGTTTATGTACAGTGGCTCCTCGATCTATGTACTCCAGAACAACAATGCAATATATCTCATTGTCGCAAGTTGTCTGCGAGACATTGCGATAACAGTGCCACTGTAACGTATTACAGTAATACGAATTGTTTTTGTGCTATTTTCTTAGTTGTTTTTGCCCGACTGCAAGCAAGTATTATGTTTTAGAGCATATGTCTAACATCTGTCTGTTTAAGTTACATATTTTGATTAAGGTGTGAAGTTTGTGAACTTCGAGCTTGTTGCTGACAGCGCGTGGGATGAAAAGCTTGGTTCTACATGACATCAAAAAACGTTTTGTTATGGCAAGTTCAAACCCTTCTAGTTTCGTCTTGCCAAGCTTTCAAATAACAATTTTTTTTAGGAATACAGGTGTTTTAACTTCTTCTTGTATTACTAATTGATGCCACTAGATACCATAAGTACTACCTCCTTCCCTATACAAGCCACCATAGCTTCGCAATCGCCACATTGCGATTTAAATTTTATTCCTTACTTCATTTTGTCCGTGACTACGTCTACATATTAAATTTACTGAAACATTCCGTAGGAATCCCTTAGAACGAAGAAAAAAACACTCGCTTTTATGTCCCGATAGCAAAAAAGGGTTGTTATAAGTTTGACGTGTCTGCATGTGTATGTGTCTGTCTCTGGCATCACCACTCTTAAACGAATGGACCGATTTCGATGTGGATTTTTAATTTGAAATCCAACACGCTCTAGATGGTTGTTAACTACATGTTATATACTGTTAAAAGCATGTTTTAATTTTAACGATATTTAATATTGGTAAACGTCATTATTCTTTGTAAGGTTCGCCGTACTAAATAGTTTATAAATTGAAAGCAAAATATATTTTAAAATACACATTGAAAGTGAGTGGATAAGTTAAATATTTTTAATATCTACACATTTTTGAATGACAAACACAGTTGTGCTATCGGTAGCACGAATTCAGATCCGTATCAGTAAATCGGTACAAATGTGTTTTCGTTTAAAAATATGAATATTACGAAGTTTTATCAAGTGTCAACAATGGAAAATATCAAAAGCAATTTAAAATAAATTTAAAAGGTTCACTTAATGTGTTTGTGACAACAAATAGACTGAAGTAACTGGATTAAAATATGATAAAAGCTTTTTAAAAGTTTTCCAGATGTCAGCGCTCCACTTTATTTAAGCTCTTTACAATTTATGCGTAAACTTCGATGTTGTTTTCCCATGAGATATCCATTTTATTGCTAGAGCAAGTGTTTTGCGATAACCCATATAGATGAAACCCACGAAAATATCAATAGTTTTATTACAAATCTCCTTAGCTGTTGGCTTCCTCGTGTAGGTATTATATTTAATGTTTCTTACCTCAATACTAATTAAACGCCTCTGTGGTCTAGTTGATAGGTATTGGAGTTGATGACTTGAGATTCCGGGTTCTATCCTCATTAATACCTCACAAAACATCCCCATTTATTTTTATTTTCTAATAAACACAAAGTTGCCTGGGATTAGATAAGTGCCTGGTTAGTGACAAGATAGGTCATATTATAATAAGTACGCTTCGGTAATAAGCTTGCCATCTATAACATTGTGGGACTAAACAGTACCCTTCGCTAATCATGGATACCCTAGTTGTATCTACTACTTCTTCAAGTCGCAGCCTTGAAGATTACTTACTTCTTTTTTAGCAATAAAATGAAAATAGATATTATCCATTATTGTTCCATAGGTATCCTTTATTATTGGTTAGGTCCGGTTATTATCAATGCTATAAAATAAGGTATTACATTAGATATGGTACCTCGAATTACCTAAATGTCAACAATTTGCTAGTATTGTGACAAAGAGTAAAAAAGATCCGATTCAAGAGTAACCCTATAGGTAAAACACATTCATCTTGGTTCAGTGTTGCCAACTTAGGCAATTTTTTAACATTAAGGCTATTCAGAACGAGAATTGGTACCCTGTTGCCAATTAGGCTACTCTGGGGACAAATTTATTATAGGTAGGTACCTATTGTATGTGTCATATTTACTCTGCCTTGATGATTTAAATTTTTATATCTTTTATTTTATTTAATTGTTATACTTATTGTATTTAAAAAGTTGAGTTTCATAGGCCTTAAAGTAAATATGAACTTAAACGTTAATTGAATGTCATAGTTATCTTCATGCCTAATTGACGGCAGTCTGGAAAAGTTGAACTTTACGCTCTGAGATAAAAAGAATTTTGGAGGTTTCATTGTGTTCAAAGCAAAAACTTCTGCTATAAGTTAGGAATCCTGTCCAGGTTAACCGATATTTCATGCCCATTCATTACATTCGCTTTAACAAAAAGTTTCTTCACGCCAAATCCGGTAATAGCCGAAGACAATGAAGTCTCACAATATGACAAGTGGCGAGCCTATCGCCCAACGGGCAGTTATTCAAACCCGGGCAACGTTATATTGTATAAGAAAATTCAAAATACACATTTTCTATTTTTGTTTTGTTGCCCGATCCGGGCATCGAACCCTGGACCTCAAGGAGTAAAGTCCGACGCCGAACTACTAGACCACAGAAGCGATTTGCGCTAGCACTAAATACTGCTGTCACATCAAGACCATACCCAGAAAAAGAAATTCTAGAAAAAAAGCCCTATCTGCTTAGAAAAGACGGCGCAGGGCCAAGAATTTTCGTCTTAAGAAATTTCAGGTCACGTGTCCTGACGCGAGTTTAAAAGTTTTTACCCATTCTAAAAAAAAGTGCGCAATGTCGCTAAAGAAGTTTTCACTTCAAAAATACCAAAGGATGTTTCCTAATAGATGTAATGTCAGTGTCCTCGAGGATAGATTGAATTTTCTAGTTTAGTACTCTTTTATCTTCGATCCATTCTACACTTTCTGTCACATGGACATCGTACTATATAACTTACTGATTATAAAAAAAATCATATTTATTTGGACTTCGCTACGGGCCCCAGCCAGTTTTAAGCTTGTATGTAAATTAGTATTGCTTTATACGAAGACAATTTTCATTCAATCAGATTTCTAGCCTCAATTTAACTATCTACGTCAAATAGGCAGAGTTCCAAAAACCGGAACTTTTACTGTTTGCTAATAAAAATAACATAGAGGTAAAATCCGTATTACAATAAAAATCGGTAAGTTCTGAAGCTTGCTGATGCCGGATACCAAATCGGTTTTCCGATATCGAATAAAATAGAACCTTTCGAGTGTTCACTAATTCGCTTATTACGCATGGAGTCATAAAATGGAGCTTAGCTGTTGTTTTTCGATTATTGGTTTGTGGCTTTTGTTTCTAAAATATGTACATTTGGATTCATTTTAACGCTTCGACGACTTTCAAACTGACATTCGTGTTTCAAGAGTTTTTTCAAGCAATGACAAAACATTGTTATTTTAAAAGGTGGGTGTGGCCAATTTCGACAATAGTCTGGCAACGTGTAGTTTTCTTACTAGTCTGTGAGTAGGCCTTTGCTAGTAAGCAAGGGCATAACTTTTTTAGTGATTAAAAATCTGCTACCTAAAAACCCAAACTAAAAAACACGCGCACGAAACCGCGTTCAGGATTTAATATCTACCACACGTTCCCGCGGAAAAGCTATCTGTCCGTCCACCTGTTTGTTCCAGGCAATATCTGAAACAGCTTGACCGATGTTGACGGGACTTTCACTGGCAGGTAGCTGATGTAATATTATGCTACTTTTATTTTGGAGAAATTAAAAATTAAGTACAATTTTTTTTGCTAAAATTCAAGCAAATGAAGTCACGAGCTCAGCTTGTGTTATCATAAGTAAGTATTATAAATTTAAAGAAATGTAGAACTGTTGGTGAGGATTAGTGTTTTTTTCTTAAGTTTTATTTGTAATTTTTTTTCTGTTATTTTTTCTGATTTCATTAACTTATTAAATCAGAATCAGAATAATCTATAATCACATGAACCATACAAGTGGTATTTGCGCGCGTCGACATTTTTTAAACTACCACCGGATCGGAATCGCGGCCTCACACTGAGAAGATCCGGCGAAAAAAACTCAGCGGGTTTGTCTTTTTTTCAATAATAATATTTACAATATAATCTAGATTAAAATTACTAATTACAATCTGATTTTAACTTAAATAAAAGGTACAAAAAATTACATTAGGTACAAAATATTCTACAAATAATAAAAGGTACAAAAAATAAAAGGTACAAAATATTCTACGTAATGCCTTAATACGGGTCAAATTAAGCAATCTCTATTCCTGGTACATTCCCTCTCATGTTAACTCCACTTCTGAGTTCCAGAATCTGCCACTAGCGATAAATCGAATTGATAATCGAGAATGTAACTAGGTCCATTTCATATAAGTGAAGCTTAGTTACATAATAATGCAAATATACCTATTTCATAAAGCAGCTAGGTATCAATTAATAATATATTCCACTGTAAAAGTATCTAGCACAAATTAGGAGGTATTCGGAATTAGGTACATAACTCAATTTACCTACTTATCTCAATTTACCGACTATAATTTGTTGATAGCAATGTGCAATAGTTTTATTTACTATATTTATTTTTGCAAATTGTTAAGGGAAAGTTTGACAAAATATTTTTCGCAAGGGAAAAGTATAGTTATAATTTAGTCAGTTGGATGTTTCGATTTTTTTAATCAGAAAATACTATAGCTAGATATTTATGTCGTGAATCATTCCGTTCGCGAGATGACAAAATAAATGACGCAGTTGCGCGGTAAATTGTTTCACGTATGACCGCCGGTCTGTTACCTTTGGCATAGGGAAGCTCATATTATTGCGAGTGGCGTCTCCTGCAAATTTAATACTCAAAGCACCTGCCACATGTAATGCCATGGCTATTTCTTACCATCTGTACAGGCACACGGCAATGTGCCTGTGCGAACAGGCACATTGCCGTGTGCCTGTAGATAGATCATATCACATAAAAAAGCAAAGAAGCCAAGTATGTAATAAAATATAACTATTGAAAAAGTTTTCAAACCGATTTTTAAATTCAAACTATTTATCAAAATATAAAACATGAGAAAACATTTATAAATTAATACATACATCTTTTTGTAGATGAGGATTTTTTGATTTCTAAGATTTCAAAACGAAAACGTCAGTATCAACTGATTTTGACAACTGACAGCAAAAGTCAAACGACATCTGAGACAATGACATTGACATGATAACATTGTGGTTTCAGGCACTAAATTTCACACATATTGTGCAATTTATTTCACAAATTTACGATAGATAAGTGATAATTTTAAGTATTGTAACATATAAACACTAACATATTTAACACTTTAAAAATTACCTTTCCATCCATTCATAATACTCAAGATGAGACTCGTCGATTCAACGAAACTCCTTGAACTTCAAAACAAACCTTCGAAAATTCGAAATATCTGCATTGTGGCGCACGTGGACCATGGGAAAACAACATTAGCAGACTCTTTGATATCCAGTAATGGTATTATATCGCAGAGGATGACAGGAAAGCTCCGATATATGGATAGCAGGCCGGATGAACAAGAACGAGGTATTACTATGAAAAGTAGCAGTATCGCTCTTTACCACACAGTTGAAAAGGACGAATATTTGGTGAATCTAATAGACTCTCCTGGACATATCGACTTTTCTAGTGAAGTGTCCACTGCAGTGAGGCTATGTGATGGTGCTATTGTGGTTGTAAGTTTCTTTTCTCTTGTCCTTAACCTTAGGATATGTAAATCATAAAAGTTTTTACCAGAAAATGTAAAGAATACTGTGGGATACTATGCCAGCTTTACTGAGCTCCAAAATTACTTAAGTAATCCAAGTTCGAGAGGTCGGAAACCACATCAATTCAGGTATAGAATATAAAGTAATGGCTACCCCAGGCACTTGTTAGAAGCGAATGCTAAAATCACACCTAAGAAAATATATGAAGCTTTAATACTATTCTGCAATACAAAAACTAAAAAAAGCAGTGATCAAATCTTGTTCTACCTTGATCAAAGGATAAAGCTAGCAATGCTCAGAAGTTGTTGCCATATGGGGTTCCTTCACTTTGTTTCTATTTTCTTAATGCATTTTTTTAAATATTATAACATCAGCACTGATTAGGCAGCATATGTACTAATAATCTTGTTTTGCCCATGTTAAAAAATAAGTAAATAAATAATAATAAGTAATAATAAATTGGACAGTGATGATAAATTTATATTTTAAATAAAGAAACACTTCTACTGTTTTACATATCAATTATAATTTGTTATTATATAAATAGTCTATAGGTTTTGCTTTTTACAATAGAGTTAGAGCTAAAATTAAATTAAATTTATAGTATGAATATTTGAAAGTTTTTAAGTCTCAATAATAGCAAATATCAAGTGTAATAAATTTACTTTATTTGTGTTATTTTTATCAACAAATAATCTACATGCTTGTTTAAATTTTAATACTGTTACTATTTTTATTAAATTTTATTTTTAATAATATAAAGACTTTTATATTTTTTATTTCAGGTAGATGTTGTGGAAGGGGTGTGCCCTCAAACAAGACTTGCTTTAAAGCAAGCTTATTCAGAAAACATTCAAGCTGTTCTCGTTTTAAACAAAATTGATAGACTTATTGTCGAAACAAAAATGACTGCCCTGGATGCGTATGTCCACATTACCCAAGTGTTGGAACAAGTTAATGCTGTGATGGGTGAGCTTTTTGCTTCAAATGTCCTAGAAAACGAGGAAACTTTGATTGAAAGACAGGTATTTTATATACTTATAATATCTTCTTATATATAAAATTCACTATTGCAGTTTGTTAGTCCGATTTGGCTAATTATGTTTTTGAATTATTTGTGGAAGTCCAGGACAGGTTTAAAAGATAAGGAAAAAGAGAAAAACTGCGAAAAACTAAAATTTTAAGTTTTCCCTTACAAAAGGAACTGGTGCAACAAAGTTTGCCAGGACAGCCAGTTTGTAACAAAAAAAATTGTTTTCTTACTAAGTCCCGTTACTTTATCATCATAAAAAAGAGAATCTTGATCTTGCATTTTATTATTAGTAGCTCTCAAGTTGATTAACTATGATTGAATATTTTTGAAATAAATACTGAAAATTGCAAATCAGCTATAACATATTTGAATAAGACCGGAAACATTTTAAAGATTGTAAATGATCACATTAAGTTAGCAATCTAATGTTACCATGTTTAGCATCTTTAGGCATCTTGTTTTTAGAATACAAATCTCATTGGAGAAGTGTTTTTGATTGTTCTATCTCCAGGCATAAAAACACAATATTACCCATAAATTTATGTTTTAGGACCAGAAGCCAGTTTCTCGTGAAGACAATAATTTCTATGATTGGACCTCAGCGTTAGAAGATGCAGATGATTCTAATCTTTATTTTTCACCTGAACAAGGAAATGTTGTTTTTGCAAGTGCTATTGATGGATGGGGTTTTACAATTCACACATTTGCCAAACTTTTCTCTGAAAAACTAGGTAAGCTCGTATTTAATAATTTTTAATTGAATGTTTTTTTATAGTAGCTTTCCTTTTAGTGAACTAAATCCCAACAAAGTATTTTGAGTAGTTCTATTTATTATTAATTGTAATTTAACATACTCTTATCCGCCGTCAACAATAGAAGGATTTTTGTATTCTGTATTTTTAATGAAGGGTACTAAATTGCAAAGGGCTTAAATGAGGTGGCTGTGGACCCAAGTCAAAATCTGATGATGGAATCTCAGGGAAATCGAGAAAACTCTTTTTTTCATATGCTTACACAACATAATATTGAAACTGAAAATAGGTATAAGTTTTATTTTGCATTTAATGTATGAGAATGTTTATTTGAAATTCTTTTTATGTATATTCTTTTTATAATTTAAATTTTAAAAGTTTATGCTAATGAACAATTTCTCCGTGTGTGTTTTGGGTCATGATGAAACACTTGGGTGGTGCACAGAGTTACAAAATGTTAAAAAAAATGTACGCAACTACTTTTGTAGTTATTAATAAAAACAAAATGAAATATTTTTATTTATCATTTATCATTTGCTAGATAAGCACCTGTGAGAAAAGTATTTATTATTAAAACATAAAGAACTGACCACTGCTTGACCGGAAAGATTTTTGTAAATAAATTAAATAATTAGGTTTGATCTGACTTGAGATAAGTTGCTGGCATTTGTTAAATGAATGCAATAGAAATGAGACCATAGCAAAGATTGGGAAATTATATGTTTTTTCACTACATAGTATAAAACAAAGTCGCTTTTTCTGTCATGTGTCATGTTGTATGTCCCTATGAACGCTTAAATCTTTAAAACTACGCAACGGATTTTGATGCGGTTTTTTTTAATAGATAGAGTAACTCATGAGGAAGGTTTTTATGTATAATATCATCCATTAAATAGTGGACAAATACTGTTATTTTTGAGGTTTCTAATGTGATGTCGCAAATAATTACATTTTTTCCGCTTACATTGCATCAGCATTGCACCCGTGCGAAGCCGGGGCGGGTCGCTAGTATTAAATAAAGTAAGATTAAAATTGTGTTGTGTATGTACTTGTGTGATTTTTTTGTGTAGATATTTTGCAATTTAACACAAACATTTTATGTTGTAGGTGTCAAAGAAGAAATATTAAAAAAAGTTTTATGGGGTGATTTCTATTTAAATACAAAAACAAAGCGCTTTATGAAAGGGGCACAAGAAAAAGCTAAAAAACCCCTTTTTGTACAAGTTATTTTTGATAACTTATGGAATATTTATGAAACAATTGTTTTAAGAAATGACAAAGAGAAAGTGCCTGTGATATGTGAAAAACTAGGCATAAAATTGACTACACGAGACTTGAGACATACAGACAGCAGGATACAGCTTCAGTCTCTGATGATGCAATGGTTACCATTGTCTCATGTAGTTTTAGATATGGTCTGTAATAAACTTCCTTCACCAAAGGCTATTTTACCAGAGAAGGTAGAAAAGCTTATGTGCTCTCGAATCAGAGATTTTGAATCATATTCTGAAGAGACAAAAAAACTAAAAGGTGACTTTTTAGACTGTGATAGTAGTAACGAAAAACCTGTGATTGTTTTTATTTCTAAAATGTTTAGTGTTGACAAAAGTATACTTCCTGAAAACAAACCAAAAACTTTAACACCAGACGAAATGAAAGAAAGAAGGGAAAGAGTCCGGCAAATGCGTGAAGACCAAAAGCAAAATTTGACTTGTGAACCAATCAAAGAAATAGAAACGGAAGAAGCTAAAGAAAAATGTATGGAAGACGAAAAAGAGAAGGAAGATATTTCTGACACTGCATTTATAGCTTTTGCTAGAGTTTTTAGTGGTAAAATTAAAAAAGGGGACAAGCTATATGTTTTGGGTCCTAAGCATGATCCTTCCCAAGTACTGAATATTAAGAATTATGTCGTAGATCCTAGTAAAAAACTTAAAGACTTACAAAATGACGAACACATTACTATTGCAGAGTAAGTTACATTGAATTTTGTTGCTTTCTTTATGCTTAAAATATATTGAGTACCTGGATGTTTTATTAGTATATAGTAAGTTACTATCTTCACACCCGTATCCCCGAAAGGGTAGGCAAAGGTACAACAAGTGTACCCACTATTAGCTGAAGATAATTAGCCACATAATGTGATAGGTTTATTAGTTTATATTATGTATTAAATTACACAATAAAACAAGCTGATTTTATATTTTTTTATGAAATATAAATGAATGAAATGTGGTGTTGCTAAGCAAACATCTAAAGCCTAAATAAATTAATTTAAGTAGGTCATAGACAAAGATAGGATGTTTTAAATATAAATATGTAATTATAAATGGTATCGAAATAAATGTTATTATTATTTTTATAACATTGGAAGGCAAACAAGCAGACGGATTTCCTGATGGTAAGAAATTCCCGCCGCCTAGAGACACCAAAGGTGGTAATGGTGCGTTGCCAACCAGAGGCTGGTATGTTAGGCCTCAAACAAAAGTAAGTTAACCGGCTACCTTACCCTCCGAACCGTAACACGTCATGACGTTATGGCGGCAGAAATATAAATATAGTAAATATGTCAGCAATGTTTAATTTACAGGATTAAATCTTTGTACATATTGATGGGACGAGAATTGGAAGGCATAGATGAAGCAGTTGCTGGCAATATTATAGGTAATTATATACACATGACATAATAACTTTACCTATACAAAAATGCCCATATCCCGCCTAACTGCATTTCCTCCGGGTCGTAATATAATATTGTATTATATCGACGCTATTGCGGATAAAAAAAACTAAGGCGCTAGATTCTTTACCCTGACGTTTTAAAAAAGGAGCAGAAAGTTCTGTTGAAATATGACTAAAAAATGCATGCAATCATTTTATGTTTAACTACTTTGAAAAAAGGAGGAAGATTTATGTTTGATTCTCAATTTTTTTTACATCATTCTAAAATTCTTCATTTTAATGAGTTGGCTTCATGGTTGTCCTATTGTCATAGAGTCTGGATCAGATGATGGAATCTCAGAAAAATCAACGAAAATACTAAATTGTCATTGTACTTTGGTGACATGATATTAAATCTAAGTCTGTGTAGTACAGCGTTATTTGCTTAAATTATTGAAATGACACAGTAATTTTATAGCTTTTAGACTATAATTTTTACTTGTGCTAGTCGCTATGACGTCAGTACTCGCTACAGTTGCGTTTGTGTTTGGAGGGAAGCTTGTTTGACAAACTTACACGCTCAAGCTTACATTCCAATAGGATCCAAGATATGGATCTTACCAATGTATCAAAACCATTTTTTACCATCAGAGAATCCGTTTACATTTCTGCGTCATATATCTTACACCATTAAAATAAATATGATTGTAGGTATAGGTGGGTTAGAAGAACATATATTGAAGACCGCAACACTGAGCAGTACTCTCGCGTGTCCGGCTTTCAGCGAAATACAATACGCTGCGGTCCCAATTCTCAGGGTTGCTGTGGAACCCACTTATCCGTCACAGTTATCGCAGCTAGTTAAAGGTATTTATTAGTTTAAGGTATTATAAGTATTATTACTATACTGGATGCTCGCTGTGATGGCAGGTTTGGCATATTACAGTAGTGACGTGAATGTGAACGCATTATCGATTTTGTTTTATTGGCCGATTCCGGAATCGAACCCGGTACCTCATTAAGTCAAGTCCAACACCTGGACCGCCCGACCACAGAGGCCATAATAAGCTATATACGTGCTAGCAATTGTCATGCCCAGTACTGAACTATCAGGTAGCTGTTTGACTTGCACTCGCAATGGTCTAGAAAAACGCCTGTAGATAGTTGTCTCTTACCAACTTACCCCCTTTTTGTCTTAAAAAAATTACAAGTACGTTTTGTTTTAGGACTTCGACTTTTAAATCAGTCAGATTCATGTGTCCAAGTGCTGTTGCAAGAGACAGGGGAACATGTTCTAGTCACGGCTGGGGAAGTCCATCTTCAAAGGTGTCTCGAGGATCTAAAGTGAGTAAATAGTTTAATTTATTTGACAAAATTTGTTTATTGTCAACTAGTTACTGTCTGTTTGTCTCACTGTTAATGTTTAACAGAAAAAAATAACATTGATTTTGTTTTTTTTTTTAACAATGGAAGTCATCATATGTAGGTTTTATTTTATGTAAATCGTTAAAGTATCTTATAACTTTAAAAAAACGGCCAAGTGGTGGTCGTACTCGCGCACGAAGGGTTCCGTACTATCATCAAGTAGTAAATTGCAAACCTATGGGTAGGTTTTCGATACATATCTGAGCAGCATGACGACGCTCGTGCGAAAACGCTTGGCTATGGCTCGCTCCGTGATGTTACCTCCCCCGCTACCTACCGCTACCGCTGCTTAGCAACCGTCTCGCGCTCGCGAAAAAAATACAAAAAAACACGTTTGTTGTAAACCCTTAATATTATTTTTAATATTTGTTGGTTTAGTGACAACAGAAATTGTGAAATTTCAGCTTTCTAGCTATCTAGCTTATGAGATACAGCCTCGAGACAGACAGACAGCGGAGGCGTAGTAATAGAGTCGGTTTTTACCCTTTGGGTACAGAACCATAAAAAAGAAGGACCTAATTTCTCTTAAAAAAAAGTCGCGATTGATTGCTTGGTACTTTAAAAAACATTTTATATCCTTAGAAATACAAGGATTACAAATACAAATACAAAATTCAAAATACCCTACAAATACAAATATAAATAGTATTCGTAATATAAAAAGACATACCGATAAATATTTAGTAATAATATAAACCTCTTTCATATGTGGTTCGTTTTTTACTCCCCACCAGATGGATTGATATTATTTGCTATCAGAAATTAATGAATAAAAGTGTTGGTGTGAAAATGAGAAAAAACATGCTCTGTTGTTTCGGTCATCTGAAAAACATGCGAATATGGATGGATGTACGTAGGTATCTGGGTAGACATAGGCTGGAATTTTAAGACCAAATCACTATGGTATTATCAAAAGGTGGTGTCAGGAGACTCCAAAACCGGCGTGTTTGTTTGGTAAAAAATAATTAATGTAAAGGAAGCTAGGCAGTGCTGCAAGGATCGTATCGCTTGGCACTATATATACTTCGCTTACCTTGCCTTGGTGTGAAGATAGATGTATACCTAGGTGTCTTTTAGAAATCAAATAAACGCTAATGTTATTGCTCAAATAATCCAAAACGTTAATGAATCTATAAACCCTGCTACGAATAAGAGTACATATCTTGAAGTTGCAAAACTTTCGGACGTCTAGATCAGAGCGTACACGTTTAGGAAAGTTTGCTATATCACATTTGCATATGTAAAGTTAGTTTTCCTCTCGGGCTGTTCATAGACACTTCGCAGCCTAGTTTCATCATGCGATGGTGTCTTTACTTATTATACGTTGTAAGCTTTCACTCGCGACTCTGCCCGCTTTTTTATAAGATGAGAGAGGAAACAGGGGTCACCTGGATATAAAAGATTACCGTTGTCTCTAGACATCATATATTCTGTAGGTGCGTCACTAATCTTTGGCGGAGATGTTAGGTTTTGACCGGAACAAGAGAGTCATAATGTCGGTAAGAAAAGGCGTTGGCCGGGTACGTATACCCGGATAAGTTGCTTCAAAACATCACCAGTGAACTTTGTTGTTAATGACCTGTTTAACTTGTGTTAGTCTTTTGCGAGCTCCCAGGTAGAAAAGCAGATGATCTATTTTACTAAGTGGCCCCGGACCAATAAGGTTAAAGACGGCTCGCATACCAAAATTTGACAAAATCTAAAAATTATAGTCTAAATGTGTTTATTCTGATGTATAGTAATTAAACGAAATATCTGAGCCTCTTATAGGAACTTGCTGTAAGAGGGAAAGAGGGAAGATATTGCGTTTGCTTATTGAACGTTTTACTTTATCTACTGTTAAGTATCCTTTAAATCCGTATTTTTATTTATTTGTGAAACAGTCTCAAATATGGACGGACCATTCATCCTCATAAGCTTTTGCATTTATAATTTTACTAGGATACAGTTTGATCTTATTATTAATAAGTAAAACGCAGATTTGTTTGCGAAGTGTGTTTGGAATTTTCTGTCGTTGGTACTTGGTAAAAATTTCATATTCATATCTTTAAATAAAAAATACCTGTACTTATTACGTAGGTCGAATTTGCAAAGTACTTAAAATTTCATATCGAATATCTCTGAACTAATTGCACAAATTGGTCTAGGTTTTATAACTGATGTAAGTCAAGAATAATACATAGAAATGCTTAAATATACAGAAATAGAGATATCTAAATGCGTAATACAGATACCTTTCCTTTTAGAAATCGAACCTAAGCCTCTCCGATGGTGCTAGACGTGCACATCTTCTCGGCAAAAAGGCATTTAAAGAACTACTATAAAGGAATCGATACGACACGAAACGACTACGAAAGGAAAAAAAGTATTCAATTAAAAAACTCTGCTAAAACATGATCTTCACCTAATTGCAAATCTAACTCAATTATACAATCACTGCGCTAATTAAACTAAATACAATTTTTTTTTCGTTTTGGCATCGAAATGTGACAACCACATCTCCCGCTGGTGCTATTTTTTTTAATTATATACTTTGCGGATTATAAAAGATGTAAAATAGACATTTATTTTGTCAATTTGGCGGCACCTTGTAATTGTTGTGGTGGGCAATCTCATAGTGACATGGGTGTGACAAAGCGGGCGGACGTAAACCAGATCACGAACGGAGGGGGGCTCGGGAAACGATCCAGCTTGTCTCGTCCTTCAGAAGGTGACATGTTTCCCGAGCACAGACTCTATTTTCCCTCCGCTTTGTCAAATGCAGTGTCATTTAAGAGATTTCCAGCCACAAAAGTTACACGGATATTTCTTTCGTGTGGACAACCGTACCTGGATGGAAGAATGCTGTGCAGCAACTCGACCGAAAAGAAACCACCGACTTACGGCCGCCTGGCGCGGAATAGATCATACGCTTTCCTGCCAGACTTCACGTAAAAGGCGAGCATAGGCTTACCGTGACATCTGACTAGGTGATAGAGTTTCACAGCAACTCACTCGGTTTAGTACCACCGCCTTAACTATTCCTGCCGCCATAACGTAAGTGCTTGCTGTTAAGGTGTTCCGGTTCGGAGGGTAAGATAGCCGGTAAATTTGCTTTTGCTCCAGGCCTAACATCCCGGTCTCAGGTTGGCAACGCACCATTCCCCTCTTTGGTGTCTCTAGGTGGCGTAAATTTCTTTCCGTCAGGAAATCCGTCTGCTTGTTTTCTTTCCAATATCATTAAAAAAACTCAATGCAGTCAAACAGACAAAATGCTCATATTATACAACATGCTAATAAATCGATGAAGTCCTACTACGAGTAAGAGGACATCGGCGTATTACCATATCCTCAAGTTTCCCAACTTGCGAACGTCCAGATTACAGCTTACACATTTCTGGAAATTTGTCCTATCCCATTTCCATATCTAAAGTTAGTTCGCCTCTCGGGCTGAGATGTTCATAGCTAAATGTCATCATAATATGATCGTGCCTTCGCTTAGAATAATCTTATTTGTTAATTTGGACTAAATTTTACATGAAAAATTTAAAAAAGTTTTTTTTATGATATTGGAAGGCAAACAAGCAGACGAACGGTGGTAATGGTGCGTTGCCAACCTGGAGCCGGGATGTTAGGCCTCGAGCAAAAGTAAGTTTACCGGCTACCTTACCCTCCGAACCGGAACACGTCATGACGTTATGGCGGCAGGAATAGGTAAGACGGTGGTACCAATCCGGAAGAGTCGCTGCCAAACTCTACCACCTAGTCGGATGTCACGGTGTTAGTAATGGTAAGCCTATGCTCGCCTTTTACGAGCTGCCTGGCAAGGAAGGCAGATGGTCTATTCTACAAAGGAGCCCGGACCAACATGGGGAATCTGAACTAGGATGGGATAATTTTTTTTCCAGTATCCATTTAAGTATTTCCACGTATTATTATTGTTGACTAATACCTATTCAGGAGCATATAGTTTGCTTAGATTAGATTGGCTAGGTTTGATAAGTGTTATTTGGCGATGGATATTTATTCCAAATTTCATACATACATATCTTCACAGTGACTCACGGAATAGGCAGAGAGTATTAAGTACCAAATCCCACGATCCTGGTAGACCAACTTGGTTTCCTACACTTTAATTGCCCTTTTTATATAAACAAGTTTAATTTTTGATTGTAATCAAACTGCAGCCCGTCTTATCTTCGTACGGATGGATAAACTTCAATGATGTTATTCATATAATCCTTTCTCTTTAATCACTCTACATATTAAAAAAAACGCATCAAAATCCTTTACGTAGTTTTAAAGATCTAAGCATACATAGGGACAGACAGCGGAAAGCGACTTTGCTTTAAACTATGTATTGAGGACACATTGGCTTTGGAATTTTCCAGTCATAAACGCCCTATCGATCTATCGGTGTTTTATGTTTTCTAGTAACTTCGATGCCATTATAATTGGAAATTCGATTCTGATTTTGGAGTGTGAAACGCGATAGAAACATTTAAACTAATTAACTCAAACACGGAGATTCGGCGCTGAACCCTTACCATGAGTTTACGGCTTGTCAAGTTTATTATACTCGCTGCCGTCTCTGTAAATTATTTGTATGAAAACTTAGAACAGCGCCTCTTTTGGTAACTAAGAGAAACACATTTTTAGACCCAAGTTGTCATAGATTTCGACATGGTACTTACTAAACGTAATCTATACCAACTGATATTGTCTCGATTCAGTTCCAGTTTCGTTTAGAATTTGATTATAGTTTCATTTGTTGAACTTGCACAAGTCGCTATTGTATTTCATTACATGGTTCTATGTTTAAAAAATAATGTATTTTTTATTTTATTTAGTAAGATGTGTCAAGTGTCCCCAAAACTAGCGTGTTTATATTTTTTTAACGATTGATGTGTTGCTAACCTTGCGGTTTTTACAACTTTGCCTATGATGACGTGTTTGTATGAAAACAGTAATGAATGTGGAAGAAGCTAGGCAGACCTGAATTATGATACTTGACCTTCGAATCTACCTACAACGAAATGGTCTTGGCGTTAAGATATGTGTGTATAGTATAAACTCAATATTTTATCCCAATGTATTGGACTATTAATTATATATAAGTTTTTTTTCTCTTCTTGAATTTAAGTAGGCGCAGTTTTATTTGATTTGTATTTAAACCCCGACGAAAAAAGAGGGTTTTTTTTATTTGCCGTGTCTGTGTATGTATGTCTGAGAAATCTTGAAACGGATTATTGACCTTTAAACGGATGGGAAGATTTCAATGAGGTTCTTGTTTGAAACCAGAAGTTCTTATATTTATGTACATACATAGTTTTTAGCTTCATTACATATTGGTTTAGTCAGGGGCTAATGATTTTTTTAATTTTAGGATAATTATGTAATTTACCAGTATCAAATATTTATAAGTTTTTATATATATACTGATAATTACATGATGACAAACTGACTCCTGTGATTAGAGATTATAAAACAGTAAGAGGAAATGACTATTGCGTTTGGTGAAATTCCTCATGTGTTAGACATTTGATTCATGGACTAAAAGCAATGACTCTCGTCTTTGACTCTCTTTGACCATATTTAATAATGCCTCTAACAACCGAATGTCTTTTTAGGAACATTTATGCGAAGATACCGATTACAGTATCAGAACCCATTGTCCCATTTAGGGAAACAATCGTAGAACCACCTAAAGTGGATATGGCTAATGAAGAAATAGATTCACAAAACATAGATAAGGGACACGACACTGAAGTTGATCCTGTTATCACAGTTTGTACCAACAACAAACAAAGTAGAATAAAAATACGAGCAAAACCTTTGCCAAATGAAATTACTAATTTATTAGATAAATCCACTGATCTATTGAAAGCTATATCACAACATATAAAGTATTTACAAGGCACGTCAAAGAATATAAATGTAATTACACAATTAGAAGAAATACAAATTAATGGTAAAAAACAGACGCTTTCGGATAGAATGCTAAAACTTATAGAAAACTTCAAAACTGAACTACAAGCAATATGTTCAAAATTATCTCCTGAATGGAAGGACACAGTTAATCAAATATGGTCCGTTGGTCCAAGGAATTGTGGGCCAAATTTGCTTCTAAATCAAACACAAGACTATAATACTAAATTCCTTAATCATGAGAAACAACTGAAGGAAGATCCGAGGTTTGAATACGAAAGTAGTTTTGTCAACGGGTTTCAATTGGCATCATTGGCTGGTCCATTGTGCGAAGAGCCTATGATGGGAGTAGCGTTTTGTGTTGAAGAATGGGCCTTGGATAAAAGTGAAGGGGAAGAAGACTCTCACACGTTTGGACCATTGTCAGGTAATGAGCTAAAATTTTTACTTGAAAACACTTGTAATGCGGCAGCTATGGGAACTCAAAAGAAAGTGTTTTTTTTTATTCTAATGAACATGTTATTATTGCATTGTTCTACAGGATTTCAGACATAAGCTGAAATTTCGTCTAGATATTTATCTTATTTTTCACTTGTATTATACGATTATGTTGTAATTCTCAAGCTTTATACTTTTGACCTCTCTCATAAAGTTTATGATTCGTAATCGTCAATTGTTAATTAAAGAAAACTTGTTTTATTGTAAATGAGTAGACATTTTTGCAATTTATACTAGCTGAACCGACAAGCTATTGTTTAAGCTTGTGTTAACTATGAATATTGTTTTCTTTTTTCATGATAATAACAAACACAACAAAAAAATTAGGATAATTAAACTTACCAAGGGAAATGTGAATTAATTTTTAATTATAAAAATATAGAATAGCTGTTCCGGCGAACTTCGTTCAACCCGTTCAGTTTGTATGGGAAAACTTAAAATGTTTTTTTCCTATTTTTTAGTTGAACAAGATATAAGTATTATAGTAGCCTATGTCTGTGTTCTGGTCCCAATCTCCTGGAAACAGCTCCTGGTACTTCTCTGGTATTAGTAACTTATAGTAATAAGTTGGTCTACTTAAGCAAAGGATAGATTTTATCGATTATATTTTCGCGCCCGATAGATAGATTTCCGCGGGCAAACCAAATTATATTAATTTAAATAATATTAGCGCAGGAACAAAATATTATATAAACAACAACAAAATATAATTGTAATTATTATTGTGAGACTTGGTTAAAAAAATTCCAGTGGTTCCCAATTAGTTGCACTCGCACCCACAGTGTTTATAAAAAATGGTATTATAAAATACGATGACAAATCGAGGTTAAATTAATTACCGCTTTTTCCTAAATTCTGTCCCTTATTTATGGAAACTAAACCGATAAATTTGAAACCAATTATATTTAAATCGGTTTTCAATATTAGTGAGAAGAAATGTGGGACAAGTTTCTTCTGTAAGGTGTACGCAGTAGACGGATTTGCTTTATCGTTGGTGAAAGAATTCCAACCTTTTTAGGGGAAATCCCGCATAATTAAATTAGAATAACTAAAATGATTTTTTGCTATTATAATTCCAATTTTTCATATGATATTGATCTTCACTAGAGTCTCATGTAGTTGTACATACATACAATATTTCTTTTGCCATTCTGAAATGTTTCTCAAATTATTTCTTCAAATTTCAAGTATTATTTGATTCGTAGTAACTAAAACAAATAACGTAAGTCTTCTCATGACAAAGATCTTACTGAGAATATCGAAACCGTGTTTTCTACTTCAGAAACGCTAAAAATGTAAACTTTTCAACTTTTGTAATCGCCTCTGTGGTCTAGCGGTTTGGCGTCGGACTTGACTTCTTGAGGTCCCGGGTTCAATCTCCGGGTCGGGCAACAAAACGTAAATTTTCAATTTTCTAATAAAATTACCGCTGCCCGGGATTGGATAAAAATGTTGGTCGGGATTGGAAACGTACCCGGTCGACGATAGGCTTGCCACCTATCACATCGTGGGAGTTAGTGTCTTCGGCTAGTCGTGGGTGCCCTGGTTGTGCCTCTGCCTACCCCTTCGGGAAACACTTTAAGATACTTTTTTCGTTTAACTTTTTTAAAATTGAAAAATGAGATCTAATGTAAAAATTTGTATGCAGGTCAAATAATGTCAGCAGTAAAGGATGGTTGTAGAAAAGCATTCCAAGTCCAACCGCAAAGATTAATGGCGGCTATGTACTCTTGTGATATCGTCGTCGATCAGAAAGTATTAGGTAAGTCATATTTTATTATAAAATTTTAGACGATATTTTACACTATTTTTTTCAGTACCTAGTTTTTCATTACAAAACAAAGCATCTTGAAATTCAAGCCTTAGCAGAGTGAAGGCAGACTCCACTTTTTATGTTTCATATTTCTAAGAACTAGGTTTTCCTGGTGGTATGAGATAAGAGTTGCCTATAGATATCTGGTACGGCGTTTTCAACTGGCTTGATCATTAGTTTGCTGGATATCCTACTACCCAACCACCAACAAGACAACGGCGAGCACTGGAGACATAAGTAAGGTGGTGGCACCAATATTTACTACCTTGTCTTGACTGACCAGAACAATTCAGAGTCTTAAATTACTATAAAATTACTAGCGGTTATAGGGGGACACCAAGTCTCGGTGTGGCGATATTAATAGCTAATAATTACTGACAAACTATTAACTGTTTGTTGGTTAAAAAATGGAAGAAGCAGCAGCAGCAGTACTTGCAGTTTTAGTAGTACAACTGTGACAGTACAGTACAATCGCCAGTTATCTGTCCTAAGTAACATCTTCTTTATATATTTTTGTCGTCAATCTGATTTGTTTTGTTCTATAAAGTTTTCGACAGAGCCTTGTCAGTAAAAGGGCTTACCTTGCCGTAAAATTGGAGTTTATATTAAAAGAAAAGCTGATCTTTCTTTTCCCAAGACGGCATTTGCTATAATAAAATCTGACAAGAAAATACAGTGAAGAAAGGGAATTAATAGACGTACTAAGATTTTAGTACTTTTATTCGCTTAACCTACTTATGTTTTACTACTATTTACAAAGCGTTTTTATTTAGTTAGGTATATGGTTTTGTTATAAATATCGTAAACTATGGCTTAACATCTATAAATGCATCTCAAATATAGAGAAAATGTATCACATTGTTTTGTGTACGTTTATTATGAATAATTTTAGTCCAGTTAATTTATAGAATTTTCTCTAAAAATCGACTTCTTTTAAATTAAACGTGTGTCGTTTACAAAATATACTTGCCAGTTTTTGAATCAGTTTATGGAAAGAGATAAATTTTACTTCACAAGTGACAATGATTTCCTATCGTAATAAGTAATGTATAGGTACAAGTAAGTATAAAGCAATATATTTGTGCGAAAAGTAAGATTGAAACATGTTTTCTTTTTCTTGAAAACTTCATTCAAAACAGTACCCTAATAACGTAAGAATAGAATAAGTAGATTTATGACAAATATAACCTGAATCAAAAAACTTTTTTGCGGAGACAAATCTTTTCTATGTTCAAGAAAAATTTTTTCAAACTACGAAGAAAGTTTTAATTTATATGGCATATTACACTTTTTATCGTATACATAAGCAAAAAATAATTAATTCTGAGCAATATTTTTATAGGAACGTTATGAAAATACTCTTTAGAAATACATTTAAAATGTTTACGTTGGTCTAATTATTATACTCTAAAATATATACAATCAAATCAAGAACGTCCTTTTTGTTTGAAGTCGATTAAAATCCACTTTTATTAAAACATCCGGTTTTTATGCAGATTTTTTAATTCGACAAACATTTATATCGGCAATTTGAATTAAATTCATAGGAGTCTTACATTTACACATAAATTACTCAAATCCTCTTACACAGTAACAGTGGTACAATACAAAACTTCTTTACGGTCATTTTCTCAGGATAGTGATTGTAAAATTTTACTATATCAGATTTCGGTGGTGACGAAACATACAAGGATGTTCACAAAGTAAAAGTAACTTTGTAAGTTTTCAGCTCACTAACTTTTCAAAAAAAAAACAAAAAAACGTTTTGACGTTTGTAGCTGTATAACACAAAATTCCTTTTTTATTTTTTTATGCGACATAACTTATGTCTATTCGTTATAAGTGTGTTTTGCTTTTTTAGAAAAATAGAGTTAAACATACAAAAACCTCTATTATATTTGACCGAGTTTTATGAAACTGGACTTCATAATAATTCACTTGATTTACTGGACTATAAAAGAAAATGTAAGATTTCGTCAAAAATGACCAGTAAGTGCACGAGTTTGTAGTCATAAAGCACGAGTGATGTTTGTTCTTATGTTAAGTATAACTTCCGCTAAATCGTCGAATTAAAAAAAACATAAACCTTGATATTTTCTTACAAAAGACACACCAATTTCTAAACCTATGGCTCCTGGCCTAACGTTTCTGGCAAAACAAATATTAAATTACTTAATAATTCTATAGATTATGAGACACTTAATAAATAATTTACGTAAGACAGAGGTACAAATGATAATTAAATGCTTTCCGAGTATTCACCGGATTGAGTAGGGCAAATATTAATTCAGAAATACTATCTTAAGACTTTAAATGATTTGTCGAAGCTAAAAGCGTTTTGAAATTAAATACGCTTTATACCAGGGATTCCCAAACTTCTTTATACTACGACTCCCTAGTGCTGCGAGTTCCAATTAACTTTGTTGCTATCCAAAAAAATAAGAAGTTAAAATATTAAGTATTAAAAATGCATGTATAAATTAAGGGGCTAATATTTCGGCGGCTTAAATAAAATTTACTACAGTTTAGCAAATTTTTTTTTTATTAATTTAAATCCCCTTGTAAAGTACCGCCCCGGGCAATCGCATCGTACAGTTTGGGAACCCCTGCCTTATACTGTTTAAGTTTCCGTTGAGTTCAACGAGGCAAACTCGTTCAAACGTAGCCTTCTTGAACCCAACCTACTTTTCTCTAACAATAAGTATTTTCATTTTAATTGATCCAGTGTAACGATTGTGCCAATTCTTTCACTTTATTCCATGGGAAAGGAGGGTATTCCGCCGTCATTCGTCTTACGCGCGCCGCTCGAGATCTTCTATTGTAGTAATTAGAGTCGATATAGCTATTTGTTTGATATCTATTGTATATCGGCTTGTCCACATAGGAATGTGGTTGAGAATAATCCACCTTGTACGTGCTTGTGGTGCTCTGGACGCTACCAGTGAAGCGGTTTGTGTTGAAACCTGTAAAATATAGTCTGTTTTATTACCGTTATTCAATACCTTGTGTCTTAAGTAATCGTATATTTTATCTTGGAAATAAATTCTCTAACTATACATATTGTAAAAAGTTAAGAGTATCTGTATGTAGAAGAATATTCTAGAAAGAAATAATGTGAATTCAAAAAATTTTCTTGTCTGTTTGTTTGTAGGAAATTTATTTGTGATCGAAAATAAGAATATCTAATTAAGATCGGAGGAAAAATGTGATAAGTTATTACAGTGCAGGCAAAGCACTGGGCAATGGCTAGTATTAATATGTTTAATTTTGGAAAAAAATGTTTGATATTTACATATCGATTCACGAAAAATTACAGCAATAAAAATATTTTTTCAGATAAATTTGTTAGATTTTCTACGTAAATAGTTCTTCCAATTATCAGTTTATTAAGAAAAATGTGCGCGACTGGTTTGATCAAATGTGTTTATTAGTTTATCTCATTGGATATAAATTTTATTACAACTATCTTTTATTGTATGTCTTTACATAAGACATTGATCTTTTCTTAATGCTTCAAATGCAAACCTCATTTATGATCGGGTCAGGGACCTTATTATGACATCTTAATTTTATTAGTACAATAAACAACTTTATTAGAATCAAACATCTTTTTTCACTTCAACCGTAATATATATGACAATACTTGTCAATATGAAATGACTACGAGGTAAGAATCATGGCCACATAGTGAAAACTTGTAAAGCAAGTTTTTTTGGCTTTTTAGTTTGGCTTTTTGTAAATCCATACTAATATATATACGAAAGTCTGTCTGTCTGTCGCTCTTTCGCCGCTAAATTTCCAAACCGATTATAGTGTATAGATATAGCTAAAGATCCGAGTTCAAACGTAGGCTATTGTTTTTTTGCAAAAAAAACCCCGAAGGAAAGAAAAGTAAGGAAGAAGGAAAAGGAAAGAAAAAAGGGAAGGAGATGAAAGTTTATATGAAAATAGTGACGATTTTAAGTTGACGAGGTCGCGGGCAAACAGCTATGTATTTATTTTTATAATATTGTGGACGTAATATGATTGGAATGCTGAATATAACATAATATAATTTTTATGTAATGCATTTGGCAAGTCATTTGACAGTACATAGACAATATATTTCTGTTATTCAAATTTATGTGATTTTCATTGCTATTGATATGAAACATTTGTAATTAACAACCTGCTTATCTGCGTCTTTGTCAGCGTAAAATAGATATTCGTACATGCTTTCGTTTCTCATTTTAGTCCTTTGGGCATTGATTTTTAGGAAGAAACATTAGTCTATATTTAATTTCGTGTCTTTATCTACATGCTCATTAAATTTCGCCAAAATCTGTTCATAGGATAAGCCGTGAAAGCGTAAGACAGACAGACTTTCGCGTTTGTAATATTAGTATAGATACATTTAAAGTCACAAATTACTACTTAAAAATAGCACTGTATTAAATTGGTTTTAGTTTTGCTGGACGCCAAAGAAACAGCTCTGCAAAATTGGAAATGCATTTAGGCCATGAAAGTGAATTCAAGTCACTTTCGTATTATCTACGACAGGTTAGTCATTACAGAAAGCTCGACGCATTTACTGCCCACTTTGTGACTATAACTTTACATATGATACCTTTACTTAAATCTAAACATAAATCGTGCTTGCCATCATAAAATGTCCAGTGTTAGTGAAAAGCTGTCCTTAGCTTATAAATATAGTCTAGCAAGCTTTTGCAAAAAATGAAAAATAAATTTTGCTTGTGCAAGGCATAAAGATTTTTTTGATATTGAATAATAATTTAAATTAATTTGCATTTGTGAAGACTGGAAAGAAAAGGGACTGCAAAAGGCATTCTTAGAGTGGACGCATTATACGATACGACGAAGAAAATGTTATGAAAGAAATAAATAAAAGAGATTAGATCTATACTATTCACAGATAATAATATTCATCACAGTATTTACAAATACACATCAATAGTTACAAAATCGTTTTAGATAAGTTGCTAAGTGACTTAATCTAGAATTCAAGAATTTTAAAACACAAAGAATTTATAAATTGTTTGGCAACATCTAATCATAGCAGTTATTTATTTATTGTATTAAATATGTTATGCAAATGTTTCAGTTACATTTAAAATATTTGTTTGTCTATGATAAGCCAGATAATCGATTATACACAATCTAAATAAACAAATGCGACCTCGGTCTAAGAAAAAATTTGGCTAAAAAAGAAATAGCTACGACTTTTCCTAATAACCAAAAATTTTGCAGTATACCTTGCTAGACTATCCTCGTAAGAATAGATAATAATGAATTACCGGTGTGATAAGCCGTCGTTGGTCTGACGCACATCATGCCATAGACTCTGATCCCGGGTACTGAAGCATACGTAGGCTGATCGTGAGACATGGGCCCTTCTGTAAATACAATATAACTTATGTAACTACATAATATAACATAATGCAGGTATCATACGTCACACAGGGCTTCAGTTGACAATGTATTGGAACTGGTTATTCTTTCGTGTCTGTTTCATTTTGCGCATATTCCGGCTTGATAGTATAGCGTTTTCCAAGATCCAATTCCAATATCCAAAGAATTAAATAAACGGAATGGATGGAAAACATTTAATATTTATTTTGTATATCCGGAAAAGGTTCATGTGTTGCCCGTCATTCCCCGTGTTGGTCCGGGCTCTTTTGTAGTATAGACAATCTGCCTTTCTTGCCAGGCAGCTCGTAAAAGGCGAGCAAAGGCTCACCGTCACTAACACCGTGAATTCTGACTAGGTGGTAGAGTTTAGCAGCGACTCGCCCGGATTGGTACCACCGCCTTACCTATTCCTGCCGCCATAACGTCATGACGTGTTCCGGTTCGGAGGGTAAGGTAGTCGGTAAACTTACTTTTCCTCGAAGCCTAACATCCCGGCCTCAGGTTGGCAACGCACCATTACCACCTTTGGTGTCTCTAGGCGGCGTGAACTTCTTACCACCAGGAAATCCGTGTGCTTGTTTGCCTTCCAATATTATAAAAAAAATAAAAAAAAATGTAATAAAATGGTATTACTAGTTAGGAAAATCTCTATTCTTTTGGCTTATCTAGTCAAAAATAAAATATACAACTTACCAATACCTATCTAAGATAATCTTATTGAAACTCGATTAATGTATAATAGTATTGAAATCTTATATACTATATAAAAAAGTAGTGTTAGACGCTATTCGTAACTCAAGCTAACTGAACCATTTGCTTAGAACCAGGTGACAGACATGGCTTTTTCATCCCGTTCGACTATGCGAAAACTAGGAAAAACGACATTTTGTTTTTTTTCTATACATACTCCAAACTGAGCGGGTAGAACGCAGTTCTCCGGAACAGCTAGTTGTTCATAAGAAGGTTAAGGCAAAAAATTTTTTGAGAGATTACTTACTACTTGACCTGACAGACTGTCGTACCTATGAATATTAAATTCGGTAAGCTATAATAATATTGGAGGTTACACTCTTAACAAAGATCTAATTTTCAAATACTGCTGACTCACTCTAATGTATTGACCTCTCTTTCTGTGTGTCTTGTGATAACAATTAACAAAGCGAAAACGTACTGTAGCTACGTCCACGATCAAATTGATCAGGTTTTATCCGAAGATGGGTTAGAGTTTCCGAAACCTGTGTATTTGTTTAACAGACAATTTCATTTTTGAAGAAAGCTAGACAAGTCTGCAAGTATCGTGACACTTGTCACACGATACTCCCCGCCTACTCTATTAGGGACTTGGCGTGAACATAAACAATGTGTATGCAAAAAATAGTAGTTATCACCTATTTAAGTTCATGTGGAAACCAGATCAAATTCATAATGAGAAATCAACCATATTAAGTTTCATTTTCACCCCGAGAATGTGTTGTGAAATAAAGGAAAGTACTCGAATATATACATTGATATTAAAGAAATTACAGGTTTTTGTAAAGCTTTCTTATGTTTATAACTTCAAATAAAATAATTTTGAGCTCAGAAAAACTGCCCAATTTTGCTTCATCGACGCCGAAGGTATAAGTATTTTTTATTATACTATTGTATGGAAAGGTAGGTATAACCTTCCCATACAATGATTATTAAAATCCAATCTTTATTTTCCGCGTATATCGCGTAAGGTGTATCTAGTAAGTAGTAGACGAAATGCAATACCTACTACTGCTTTCTACTGTTAGCGGTCTTGTTTGTAATGACCCATTTACGGCCAATGTTAATAATATTTCTCTAAAGATGGATTTCAAGCAATCTAGATAGCTGCTTATCAGCCGGCCTATCCTATACGTAATTGCCATATTTATCCTGTCCACAGATATGTTATTGGCAAGCGATATCATAAAAATGGATCAAAATATCAATCTTGGACAGCAAGTTTTGGATTAGGATTGATTATTAATATTGGACGTTAGTCACTGCCTGGAAGTCACAGGCACATGACTGGATGGCAGGTGTTCTATTCACAGGAGACCCAGACCAACACAGGATTGGGGAGGATCGTATGTCTTTTTTCTGTTCTTCTCGTCGCATCAGAAGAACAATATTTTAGTATATTTTTTCGTGTGGATTTAATTAGCTTTACGTACCCAGAATATGAGTGTCTGGACAGCGGCATATCACAAGATAATGTGATTTCCCAGTTCGTATGTTCTGCAGTGCCAGGAGGGACCAATCCCTGGGAGCTCGGCATTCCCTCATCTCAGACACAGCTTCGCAAGTCTTCACTAACGTCACAGCTTTCTTGGCATACTAGGAACAAAAAAGACAGCCATATAATAAGTTGAGCATTTTCTCTTTTCAATGATTGTAAGTTTCGCGTGTTAAAATACTCGTACATTTCCAAATAGTAATATTTAACATACAATACAATAACTCTTTACTGTGCACCAAATACAGAGAAATTACAAATACATCAAACCAAACTTAAATTATAAGATACACAAAGGCGGCCGTGTCGCCAAGTCAGCGATCTCTTTCAGGCAACCCTCGAGTATGGTACAAGATTTAGCGAGCTACTGTATAATGGTGCTCTTAAAAATTAAAATGCGTGTAAAACTAGACAAAATAAAGCATCCTGAAAGCAGAAACCTGTTTTGATTATAGATATTTGAAATTAGAACAACCAAAAAAGTCTAATTATCCAATCTACCTACGGCTAGAAAATCTGGAACTATATAATCATTCTGACTAGTTCGGAAGGTAAGGTAGCCTGTAAACTTACTTTTGCTCGAGGCCTAACATTCCAGCCTCAGGTTGGCAACGCACCTTTACTAACGTTGGTGTCTATGTATGGCAGAGTTTCTTTACAATCGAGAAATCCGTCTGCATGTTTGCCCTCCCATATCATAAAAAATCATTAAAATTCTATTTCATTATGTATCAACCCTATTATTTGTAGAGATGTGGTTTTCAAATAAATTTTAATTAAATTTCCCAGTCAGCTTGTTAACATTAGTAATCTATGGATTAACTGTATCGTAAATCAAAGAACGCACTTGCAAACACTCGTTTCATAATTAAACAAGCTAACAAAGGTATTATCTATCTGATATTTTGCCTATCCGTGCTCACGATCTTGGGCCATTTGATCATGGTAAGATTAACGTGAGTTAATCATTGCAAATGATCTAAAGTTAACGATGAATGAAGTGCTTAAAAGCAATTATGAACAAATGGTAATTATAATTTATTTTAACGTTTTCTTGTTAAGTGAGTGTGTTATTACAATCAGGGGCCCTACCATGAACGCTTAAAGCAGTATTATTTCCATCTTGCTAAATGTCTGCCTTTATAAGCAACTTTATGGTATACGTCATAAGGTTGTCATTCTCGACTGACAATTAGTATTGTTGAAATAGTACTGTTTTAAGAGCTTATGGTAACCCCCCAGTAAACTTTAGATGTTTTATAAATGTCATTTTAATCATCATCAAGAATTACGAATTTGCGTTACATGATTACACCGCAATAACTAATTTTTGTCATGATATGATATGATTTATAAAACCTATACATATTCTTATAATCGTTATTATCATCATAGACGAATGATAGGACGTTAAAAACTAGTGAAATTGCTCAAATTTCTGAAGAAATGGAAATTTGAAACTTTCAAATAATTATAATCATACACCCTGACTTTTTAATCACCATCCAAATTTTAATATGTTGATCTTAAGTGAAAATAATTA
>NJDD01003908.1:96613-136065 GCA_002245505.1 Calephelis nemesis | reverse complement strand
CTTTCCGGATTGATACCACCGCCTTGTCTATTTGTTTTACCATAACGTCAGTGTTTGCCGTTGACGTGTTCCGGTTCGGAGGATAAGGTAGTCGGTAAACTTAATTTAGCTCGAGGTCTAACATCTTGGCCTCAGATTAGCAACGCAACATTAACATCTTTGGTGTCTCTAGGCTACGTGAATTTCTTACCAGCAGGAAATCCGTCTGCTTGTTTGCCTTCGATTACCTCTGTAGAAATGTTGCAATAAACATAAAATTGAATGCAAAAAGGTTCCTTTTCCTTAGGTAAGGCTAAATAGCATACAATAAAACGCCGTAATTGTTAACGAGCTTATCTCTCACTCGTTAGAAATTATCAAACGAACCTAAAATAACTATGTAAACACATTTTATTTTGAATTACCTTTCTCGTTAAATTTACACAGTGATGAATATTTTGGTGATTCACAGTATAATTGTAGTAATAAATTGCTTTTTTAATAAATTTAATTTACGTTAATGGTTATGTTAATGGCTTACCGTTATTTTTAGGTATTTTTGTAGGAACTACTGCAGCTTTTGAAAAGTTATTTTTGATAGCCTAATTCTCAAGGAATTTTTAATAATAGGGCAAGGGATTAGGGCCTAATTGTCACGTTTTAAAACAATGTTTTTATAATACCGCTTATCTACGTCAAATCGTAACATCATTTACATGAAAAATCTTTTTTTGCGCTGGTTCGTTGTAGGTATCATTAAAGTCATTTTGATAAGATATTAGGACCATGGTGTGACGTTCTAAAGCAATGTTTTTATAATAATGCTTATCTACATCTAATTGAAATGTAATTGTAAATGCAAAGGATCAAGTATTTTTGCTTTGAAACGTCACAATGAACGTCAAGATACGTCAAAAATAAAAGATCAAAACCGAATGGATAACTTAGCTTTAAGTAAAACTATGTTTTTTTATTAAAATAGTAATATAAAAGAAACAATACCATACAGTTTGCTTAGTTGCTTAAGTTTTAACCTGATGAAGCTGTAAAAATCGGTAAAGGTAGTTATTTGAAATAATAAGTAATACGCCAAACAGGATGTCTTCTCAGTTTTGAAGCACAGACGATGATAAATATCAAATGTAATCTATATAATATCAAAGACAATATATATAAGACGATATATATATTTACTAATCTCTGATAATATGTAAAAATGAATCTCTATTTCGTGTGCTCATCGCATCACGCCTTGTCGGATGGACCAGTTTTGTTGCTACTTTTTACTGTCGTGTTCTTATTGTCAGGATAAGGTGCTTGTTACAAAAACTGTGTGCATGTACTAGCGTACACTCGTAAGAAGTGTAGAAGTGAAACTTCTTTATGACGTTATTTTTCAAAAAATAATTTTCTTTATGCAACTTTAAGGAAATTGGTTAAATAAAGTTTATTGCCAATCCCTACTCCGCTGGAGAAAGTATACTTCGAATCACGCGTGGTAAGACAAAGATGGCGCGTAACGGAAAAATGTGACGCGTAACGAAAAAATGTTACACTACATTTTTTTCCAACCCCGATAAAGAAGTTTCACTTCAAAAACTAATATACGTTTAGCGGAAATGCAGAGAAATTTTAAAATTATAGATATTACACAACTATCAGTTGTCTAATTCGAGTTCAATTCAAGTTCAAAGTTAAGACAGGTCAGGAAAAAAAAAGAAATAAAAAAAACATTACACTGAAATGTCACTTTCTCGTTGACAAAATTACAACCTTATCGTGGAGAATAAAGCTTTCACAGCCGTTGAATTAAAGATAAACTCAAGGTAGTAAAGATAAAAGGGCTAATTTTCACGATTTTATAACATCTTTCCTCGGGACAGAGGTTTTATAAGACTTACCAGTTTTGTGATTAGAAAGTTCTTGTTTTCGTTAAACGCCTAATATAATATGTTTGAAAGTAAAGTATCTTCACGCCCATATCCCCGAAGAGGTAGGTAGAGGCACAACCGGGGCATGCACGACTTGCCGAAGACACTAAGTCCTACAATGTGATAGGTGGCAAGCCTGTCGCCAACCGGGCACATATCCAATGCCGAGCATTTTTTTATTAGAAAATTGAAAAAAAAACACATTGTCTTTTTGATGTCCAATAATATGTTTTAATCTATATATAAAACTCATGTAATTTACACTATTTATAACTAGAGCGGCTGAAAATTAATGCAGAGGTATTTTAGAACCAGGATACGGACATATGTAACTTTTTGTTCTCTTCGACTGAGAAGAAACTGAAATATAACATTTTGATTTTTCCACTAAGCTGGAAAGGTAGAACTTACCAGAACTGCTAGTATTTAATTAAATGGAATTTAAACATTTTTAAAAGTAATTAATGTGGAGAAATCTAGGCTGGTATGCAGGAAAAGTACAATTGGCACGCTATACTATCTGGCTACCCCGCAAGGTACTTGGTGTTAAGATATGTTAGTATGTAACTCTACATAGTTGATTTTAACACAATAACCTGTAGTTTATCCTATTAAGATTATAATTGCGAAATATATGTTTGTTACTTCTTAACGCAAAAACTGCTGAACCGATTTTAATGAAATTTGGCACACAAATAGAGGGTAACTTGGATTAACTTATAGGATCGTTTTTATTCTGAAATAATGTACCTGTGATTTGATATAAAAACACAACATTTTATAATTTAATAATAGGAAATGTCGCCTCTGTGGTTTAGCGATCCGGGTGTTGGACTTGACTGCATGAGGTCCCGGGTTCGAAACCCGGGTCGGCCAACAAAATGAAAATGGAATTTTTCCAATTTTCTAATTAAAAAAAATGTTGGTCGGGATTGGAAATTTGCCCGGTTGGCGATAGGCTTGCCACCGATCACATTGTGGGACTTAGTGTCTTTGGCTAGTAGTGGGTGCCCTGGTTGTGCCTCTGCCTACCTTTTCGGTGATATGGGCGTGAAGATACTTTAATAATAGGAAATCCATTACAACGGGCGTAGAATAATTATTTTCTTCGGTCAGTCGTGGATGCCCTGTTTGTACCTATGCCTACATCTTTAGTGATATGGGCGTGAAGATACCTGTTTAGAATCCGCATTTATTTCCTTATTTCCTTTTTTCCTTGTTTCTTATTTCCTTATTTCCTTGTTTCCTGCGGAAACCACTTCACTATTGTGAAATGAAACCTCCCAGTTGATATTGAATGTAACAACTGAATTTGAAGGACTTTGTTGAGGGTCTGGTTTTATGGTGGGCGGTGAGAACATTCTTTGCACTTGTTATGTTCTTTTTCTTGATTTGTTCTATACTATTCCTCATCTCCTGGCATACATATATACATACATATCTTCACGCCAAGTCCCTTACGGGCTAAGCAGAGAGTATCGAATGCCAAGAAAGAAACATAACAGGTCTCCGAAATATCACTTTCTCTCCGATAAAATTACGATGCCGAATTAACATTAAAAGTAGTAATAATTATAAAACAATAATAATGGTAAATATCCCTGGACAAGTCACACAAATTGAATCTAACTCCAAAGTAAGCAAATTGTATGCGAGTGTTATGGGTGTTAGTCAACGATTCTAATAAAATATAGAAATACTTAAATAGATACCAGAATAAATTTAATAAACACCCAGACCCGGAAACGCAGGCATTTAAATGTTCATCACACAAATGCCTGCCCCCGTCGGGAATCGAACACGAGCCTCGCGATCGATCGATGCAGCTAGGCTAATAAAGATAAAAGGCTAATTTTCGCGGATTTCTAACATCTTTCCATAAAACGAATGTAAGGGCTACCAGTTTTCTGAATAGCAGATTCGTATTTCCGTATAACGCCTACGGTTAACAGTCAACAGGTTTCTGAGTAGCGGTCCAGTAATTCAATATCAGGTCCACGTTCCGGACTATTTCTATTTACATACTTTCCATATTCAAGACGACTTGTAATGTTACAGGATATATCTTTTACATTACTATTCGGTATTTCCTATAACGGTCCGTTAGTAGTTTACAGCTATGATATAAATAGGAATAGCTTCATAGTTAAAAGAGTTTGTAGATATTAAAAGTAGTTAATAATAGGTGTCTTGATAAGATTCAAGATATTACTCGCTACCTTTAATTCAAGGCTTTTGTATTATGCACGTTGCCATTTTTTTATTGCCAACTTTTGTAAAAAATTAAAATCACCACTTTGTTGAACCGTATCGTCAGTTATTGCATTTTTTTATTTCATTCTAGCTAAGGGCCAACAATTTTAAAATTTTAAAATTTTAAGCCCAACAATTTTAAAATCGTTGATGTCTCTATGGATGAGGTAGTATTATAATAAGATCCGTCTGTTTGTTTGCATTTCTACAAAAAAATCTACATCGCCAGCTATTCAAAACTGTACTACTATATAGTACCTACTACTGTTTAAATTATGCGCTTCGGCTTTACACTTACTACTCTTTTTACTTTTATTTTTAAATTGGCTGACCTATGTTATACGTTGTTATGTAATAACAACTCTACATAGATATCTTCAAAAATACATTCGGATTTCCGAAGCTTGACGAATATAGCCGAAGCGCATAATTTAAATAGTACTTACTATACCTAACCGTGTAGATGTATAAATGTGTTTAGTTAATGAATCGAGAATTCAATTTCCACATACATATAGTTAAACAAGTTTAACATAGGTTTAGACAGTTTAAGCAACATGTGCAAGTTATATATCGGTGAAGTTATTGACTGTATACAAGTTACTGAACCAATTATACTTGTGATTACATTCAAAGGGTATATAAATTTATGTTCTCATTCGTCTAGGCGGGTCTCGGATGTCGATGGAATTGATTAGGCTATTTGCTAATTAATTATAAATCTTACTCTATTTTAATTAAAGCCTTTTAGTATCGAGTTGAGAGAAATATACGATTCCATTATATAAATGCGAAAGTATATTTCTTGTACTTTTACAACGAAGTGATGTTCTACCATTATTTTTATGTGTAGAGATGGGCTATAGTGACTTAGGCTACTTTTGATCCCAAAAACAAAATCCAAATGGGAACGGGGGACCTGAACTTTAATACTTCCATGTTCCAAGGTTCAGCTGTCAAACTTGACAATTAATAAACAAACACTTGCGTGATTAAGGAATAATTATTATTAGTCTTATTCTATGTCTAGTCGGCTAGTAAGCTGTGCCCGTGACTGGCAAGCCTATCGCCAACCGGGCACATATCCAATCCCGAGCACCGATTTTTTTTAATTGGAAAAAACCCAATTTTCTTTTTGTATTCCGACCCGGGAATCGAACTTTAAACTAGAATATTATAAATGCTTAAGTATTTTTAGCTGTACAGCTTTCAAATCACAACAGAGCGATGTTTTGTAAATTTGTGCTTGGATGTAGAAGGCTGGAGGGTTACATAGGCTACTTTTAGTCCCGATATCTAAACAGGAATGCGGGTGCGTTACTTTATTACGCGGGCGCAACCACGGGTCTACATCTAGTTTGTATTCATAGTATATTGCTACCATTTAAATTATGCGCTTAGGCTTTACACTTTTTACACTTTATACTTTTATTTTTAAATTGGCTGACCGAATCTAAGCGAAATGATTAATTATGTAACAACAACTCTTTAAAGATGTATTTACAATACATTCGGATTTCCGAAGCTTGACGAATATAGCCGAAGCGCTTAACTTAAACAGTACTACTATAAGTCTTTATTGCTAATTATTTTGCTTACATTAGTAGATTTGAATGGTTTCGAGAACCGTAATGATGGGTCCGTGGCCATTTATATGATCAATTTAACTGCAAATGGATGTAACAAAACGTGAAGTCAATAATTCCAGCTTTTCTCATTCGACTTTCATCACCACTGATGAGCTTAGGCCATTAAATTTTGCTATAAAGTTTTGCGACAAGGGATAAGTATCGATCGGCTATTTGAAACCGTTATCTTTACTGTCTGTCATTGGTATGTGTTTCAGGTACATCATTAACAGGTACCGTTGATCGGTCGTTTTGATACGAGGATGTCTCTCCACAATTGAGGTTCAAGTTATCCTCCAGGGAGCTTAGCGGTAGGGTTATATAACAGTGCCTCAAAACCAAGTTGACAACCACTAAATCGCCGAGCGGTGATGATAATCACTGCGCGATATGAGTCTTAACATGACGACTAAAGTTTCTATTTCGTTTGCGTATTGTAAGAGAGGGAGCCTTCTTTACGTGGATGTGAATTTTCCCGACTCTTTTAAAAGAGTACTGTAAGAGCAAGGACACCCTGTTGGATATAAAGAATTCCATAAATTCTTAAACTTATAATTTTTATATGGACTCCTCTGTGGTGTAGCGGCCCTCTATTGGACTTAACTACATGAGGTCCCGGTTCCTATTTCCAGGAGAAGAACAATGATAAGTTGTGTGTTTTCAATTTGCTAATAAAGACCACATTGCGGTGAATTAGATATGTGCCTGTTTATGATTGTCTTACTAATAATTATTAGAAGGACTTAGTGTCTTTGGCGCTAGTTGTGCGTGCCCTAGCTGTGTATCTGCCTAATTTTTCGGGGATCTAGGCGTGAGTATACTTTTACATTTTTAGACGAATTCGTTGGCCAAAGGGTTAGTCTTGCACCACGCACTTCAGCTTTTGTTTCAGTCAGTTTTTTCCTTAAAAAAATATAAAAAAATGGAACTATTGTTTTCATGAAATGTACGAGGTTTTGAGTTTATGTGAAAAACAACTTATTTACGAATAAGTACCTACCACTTCTTCTATACTCATACAATTGGCTAATCTCGTACGTTCCAGTTGCACCTTTCCCGCATGACTAATAAACACGGAGTAAAGTACTCCAAGGTGTAACTCGGTATCATAAGTAAATAAATAATAAATACATAAATTTCACTGGACAAGTTACACAAATTGAATCTTTACTCCAAAGTAAGCAAATTATATGCTTGTGTTATGGGTGTTAGTCAACGATACTAATTCTTGGAAATACTTAAATAGATACCAGAATAAGTTTAATAAACACCCAGACTCGAAAATGCAGTCATCTAAATGTTCATCACACAAATGTCTGCTCCGTCGGTAATCGAACCCGAGCCTCGCGGTTGATCGGTGTAGTTAGGCGTGTACGCTGGCCACTCGACCAACGAGGCGGTCAAATTTATTACAATGTGATACGACTATAATATCTACTTAATTTGACTCCTACGTATCCGACTCCATTTTTATTAATAAGGCACTTTATGTCTTTCACAATTAAATTTGTTACAAACAATACATATTGCACGGTCAAAGTCACATCTTTGAAATTAATACTTGACATAAGATCAACTGTATTTTAACTACATTTTACGCAATAAAATAATATGACTACGGAAACAATGCAGCTCGCATTGTTTTATATTAGCAATTGTTTATGACTAACATTAGTTACTAGAATTTACAGCGTGGCATAACTAACAATTATAAAACAGATAATAGAAAGTACATTCATCTAAACATGGCTGTGTTAAAATATAGAAATTATATTCCCGACGACAAAGCCTTCCTTATCGTCAGATGATTATCCGGTCACGATTCCTAGCCCCTGACTAGCTACGAGCCTTAATAGTGTCTTTTCGCATGCGGCAAATCCTGAAGAGCCATTTTGTTATATTTACAAAGTTAAGAATATGTCAGCATAAAAATTATATTGCACTTTTTCGTAGTAACACTTGTACTCATCCACTATACACTTTATTCAATACTTTATACAACTCTTCAGCCAACCGGTTTAACTTTTTACAGCATCATCAGGACTTTGAAACTAAGATGAAAAGACTGGTTTAGTTTAACTGAACTGTTTAACAGTTTTAGTGGATGAGTACAAGTGTTTTACTACGAAAAAAGTGTGTATACAATGGAATTCCACCAAGTTCCGACGATAGTCTATACTTGCATAGATTTTAAAATTATATCACACCTATTTCGCAAAAGTTGAACTTATTTTATAGACCGTATTATAGAAATTGATTCAATTCTCCAGGAAATTAGTCTGCTTGTTTGCTTTCCAATGTCATAAAAATAAAATAAATAAAAATTATTTTTCAATTTACATATTATATTAAAGAAAGTCGTATTAGTTACGATAAATATAGCTCAATGACTGGGTCCCTGGGCTGAACATTTATTGGGAGTTAGCTTGGAACCAGGAGACAGACGGACGAACTTTTTACGGACGGACGACTAATTATTCCCCATATAAACTGAACGGATGGACCTAAGTTCGCTGGAACAGCTAATACCTAATCTATAATACAAAAATGAATCGCTAAATGTGTTGGTTAGCATGCGCTTCCGAACGACTTGACCGATTTGGCTAATTCTTTTTTTATTGTGTTTATTATTATCACGAGAAGGATCTTATAAAGAGAAGAATTGGGAAAAATGCAGGGAAAATAGGAAAACTTTTTGAAGCAATACTTTATTTTCTTCCTTAGAAACTGAACGGGTGGAACAAAGTTTGCCGGAACAGCTAATAATTGTCAATAAAATATTTTTGAAACAAAACTCTACTGAAATAGATTACTCTAGATGACTAGATACTCTAAGATCTAGAGTATCTGGATTATTGAAAGATACTCTAGATTATTGAAATTGGCTTTTAACCTTTGTTCTGTTGAACTATCAAACTCGGTAAGCTAAAACAGTTAAATTCTGAAATTTCCTGATTTTCTCCACAATTTCCTTAACTTTCCGTTCGTAAAAACTTTCTACAAAGTATTAGAAAACTTTTAAAAAAGATGAAAATTGTGAAGTCGTTCTCGAGTTATGGTGTGGTTACGGAAAGTGGGAATACATTTTTACTTATATAGACAAGACTGACGGCCTTCCGCTGCCCGCAGTTATAATTTATATAATATGAAGCCGTAGAATTTTAAATCATGTACTAGCTTTTGCCCGGGCCTTCCCATTTGTATAAACTTATTCATTTTTAACTGATTTAAAAAAAGGAGGAGGTTCTCAATTCAGCCTGTTTATTGTTTTATGTATGTATACCGATTTCGCCGAGGTTTTTGAACCGAATTACGTAATTCTTTTTTTGTATGATGCGGAAGAGTTTCGTATTGGTACCTTAAAAATTTTATTCATGGAGGCCTCTTGGTTTTTTTTATGAGCTTTTTTTATCTACTTTCACCTATTCTAATGCTTATTTTTATTAAATTAAATCAAATCAGCAATAAACTAAAAAGCATTAAATAAAAATAGCCACGTTAAAAACAAACCGACTTCAGAACTAAAAAGTAAAAAATATTTAATATTAATTATATTCTACCTGTTATTTATATGTGCCATTTACTAATAGGTTCGAAGTCTTTTTGGGGCTTTAGTGTCTTCGACTAGTCATGGAGCTCTGGTTGGACCTCTGCCCAAATTTTCCGGGATAAGTGTGTGAACATACTTTCTTCTAGACACAATTTATTAACTTCACTTGTACTTTCCATAATATATTTTTAAGCACTATTTAAGGCCTGATACTTAGTCAGCCAGAAGAGCCAATCACTGCGCTCCTCCGTCTATGATTACTATGAAATACTGCGCTCTAAAGTAAACGTCTTAAGCAACAAATCACTATTTTTGACACTATAAAATTAATTTGAAAAAAAGTATAAAAACTGAAACACTTATCTTTTAGGTATAGTACTTATCTATCTTTATGTTAAATCTGGTGTCGATATTTTCACAATTAAAGTAGACAGAAAGCAAAAGCTTTCAAAAAATTGGTCAACTTGTTGATTTTTTTCTATCGAGGACAGAGAAATGTGTCGTGTTTTCGAAACACTAGTCTTATAAAGCATATTAATGTTAATCTTGTGTATTTTTGTCACCTAGATACATGATTTCTTTGTATGAAAAAAAAACATTATACTGCTGACGTATTTTAGCGTATATGGCCCCTTAAGCAAGGCAGGTGCAGGGCCCTGACTATGGTTAAATAGTGCTTAAAAATTAAAAAATATATTGTAAATTGTATACTTAAGTGAAGTTAATAAATTGTGTCTAGAATGGAATTTTACCAAGCGCCGACGATAAGAAGTATAGAAACTTTTTTTCTACTAAAATAATATCCTATACTGTATTGACTATAATTTTCTAGACTGTATAAGCATCTATATGTAAAAATCAAGGCTAATTTTCGTTGTAGTTTTATAACGGACGAACGAATTTAAGAACGGACTTACCTATCCAAACCAATTTTTTTGGCTTTGTTCGGAATATTTAGTAGATGGTTATGTGAACTTTGCATAAAATCGATCGAGGGGTTCTTCATTTATCACATTTTTTATAACAAATGAATGCAATAAATGCCGGATCATTTTTAATGGGGATTGTGCTGTCATATTAAAACTGTTTTAGTTGATTTTTCTTTTTGTTTTTTGTAGGTTATTTTGCCCCTTTCTGGGACCGGCTAAGACCTTTCGGCCATGCTGCCATGTCTTCCGTATATAAATAAATTTTTTTTAGTAGTCATTAGTCATTTTAGGTCATAAGTCGTAAGTCATAGGTCTAAGTCATGTCAGGGTCTTGAGTAAAGCGGTGGTTTCGTTACTCAAGCTCATCTATGAGATTTGGCGGCAACGAGGACATTCACGATACACTAATTTCTTCATGATTATTTCATTTGTGCACGTGCACAAATTCCCACCAAAATTAACTAATTTTACTCAATATAAACACGAAATTCAATAATTATGAAAAAATATGACCATCTTCATTCACGATGGCGCCAAAACTCTCTCTTTTTGTTTTTTTTTGTTTTGCTGTGTTATGTCATTCATGCAGTCATATACGTAGCGAAGCACATACCAGGCCTCTAGTTTATTTATAGAATACGGTATCAAATGTTTAATAATTATTTTCAATCAACCATTACTGCTATCATAATTAATGAATGAGTTATCTATCTTTCAACGCAATCCGTAAATATTATTAGTTTCCCTGAGGTATTGAGTTTCTTACTGTTATGTAGTCGGCTATCCTTCATAAAGTTGCGTTCTCAAGTGAATTTTCCTTCTCGACTTTTGTTTGACCGTACTTCTTGTTGTTTTATCTTCGGTTTCGGTTTATTTTTACTATCTAAGCCGGCAGACGTTATCCCGCCCTGATTATGGTTATAGATTTTCATATGAACCTTCTGACAGTAACGAACACGATAAAAAAATGATTAGTGGAATTGGTTCTTCCGTTTATGTGTGATGCTGTGACAAAGGGTAACTAGCCGCCGTAATAACTCGTTCATGTTTCGGGTCGGAGGGTAGGGCAACTGGTAGACTTGCGAAATAGGCTTGACACCCCGGCGTAGACAACGTCAAGACAGTAACGTACCTCTAACATCAATGGTGTCTATACGCCACGGTTGTCTCTTACCATTTGTTTGTTCGCTGTTACCTTACATGAAAATAGCGTATGTTGGAGATAGGTTTCATTTGTGTAACTTGTCCAGAGATATTTATTTATTTAACAAAAAGCTGTATCCAATCAGAAATCCTCAAAGATTCACAAACATTAATAAACCCCTAAAAACAGAAGGTAGGTTCGCATTCTTTTTTTTTAAATGTTTTAAACAACGGGATAAAATTCAACATTAATAAACCCCTAAAAACAGAAGGTAGGTTCGCATTCTTTTTTTTTAAATGTTTTAAACAACGGGATAAAATTCAAAATTGTTCTTAACATTTTAAATTTTAGAACATTTGTCACCAGGCTTAAAAAAAAGAAAAAATAATTCCAAATTTAAAAAAAGAACTCTAGAGCAATTCACGAACTATTTCAAAGCATCGCAATCATGTACCGCAATAGAGTTCGCAGTAAACTTTTATTCTTATTGGGAGCGTGCGAATAATTCGTGCTGGACCTTATTGTTTGAATTAATTCAATTTCCAAGATGGAGCCCACCGGGTTCGGTTCAAACATTACTGCGTGTTGCTGAGCACGCCATTGTACTCGAAAAGGTATGGCTTTCCGCTGTCATTTATAATTGAATGTGTTTGAGCGCCGGTGGTCGAGGGGTTAGCATAACCTTGCATTACTGACTAACCGCTATGCTTAGGTTCGATTTCCGACCAGGTCAGAAATTTGTGTGATGGACGTTTAAATGTCTGTTTCTATTTCTGGGTATGGGTTTATTTATTAAATTTATTCTGGTATTTACTATGGTGTTTCTGTGTATTTGTAACGCTTTTTACACCCATAATAACTGCAATTTACTTACTTTAGAAATAGATTCAATTTGTGTTATTTGCCCGGGGATATTTATTTAAATTGTCAATTTCTCACCTTTTCCTACTAATCTATACTTTGTAGATTATAATTTCGTCTCTTTGTTTTGTATACACGCGATTGCCCAGCTATTAGCAAATAGAATTAGATGTTATTTTTTGAAAAAGTAGACATGATTCAGATCTAAAAAGCGGTTTATGAGTTACATTTAATAATACATATTATGGTTGTTTATTTCGACGATGTGTTAATGGAACGGTATTAATTTTTTTTTTGCTGTGCGATGGTGATTAAATTCAAGATTAAATTCAACGTGTCCAAACCCGTAAGTAGAGAAAAACATTCTTTATGGCGGAGACGCGGACCGCTCAACGTGTTTAAACGATTTTTTTTAAACCCCATGTATTTTTATACACCATCGAATAGAATTAAAACCATACTATTATTGTAAATGCGAAAGTGTGTTTGTTTGTCTTTCATTCACGTCGCCACGGGAATAGTCCCGTTATTAATAACAGAATCCGGTAACTTAGGTTATGGTATATTTTTTGTGAGGATGATTTTCCATATCTAAACGGATTCATGGAGCAGAGATAAATATTTTTAATACAGGGTTATAGCCGCGGGAAACATCTAGTTTCTCATATTTGAAAAACGAAGAAGAGTTTTTGAAGGTTAAGCGATTCATTCTGTATTTTTTCATTAAACATCGAGCATTAGGTAAGTGATTTATATTCGACATTGATGAATTAATCTTTTCATCGTTGATTATCTATAATAAAGTAATAGTTTACTTTATCAATATTATTTAATATTGAAAGTATTTTTTAGATAATTTAAGCGCTGCAAAACTAAAAACTCACAGCGTTGTTTTTACCAGCGCCCGCGGCGGTTGCGGGCCCGCAAGTTCTGTAGAATGTAGATTTTTATGCAAAAAGTAAGAGCACATTGCACTACGAGTTTTACACACGCAGCGTCCGCGGTTGATTGTGGTTCCCGCGGCGCAGTAGAATCGCCCAAGTTTGCGAACTATTATTTCAACCGCGACGGCTGTGCGACCACTCAAGATACCGGTCTCGTGACTTTTGAAATAAAACCGCAGTTCCGCGACCGCAGCGGGCGCGAGTAAAGTGAATTCTTGGGCTAAAACTGCAAAAAATCGCATTTGATTTCAATAAGTAAATCTTCCGTTTATAAAAATGTTTTTTTAATGGCTTTTGCTAAAAAATATTTAGACGCTTGTTTAGCTAAATACTGTTTCAAATTGACATCCATCCAATAATATGCTTTACGTACCTAAATGACGCTCTACGTGTTCTTAGTTGAGTAGATATATATTGCATAGACATTGATTTAAAGAGTTTTATTTAATTTCACCAAGAACTGCAATTGCATAAATTTATAATATGCAACATGATGGTCTAAGATCCAAACCCAAGTCGATGTTCATCGAACTGATAGTCGGATTAAACATAATTTGTAATAAATTTAATATGTTAGAAAATATATTAGAAATGTTTTGCCTAAAAATTCTGGACAGAATATTTATTCTATTTTTTTAAAAAGTATAAGTATTTTTTACCAAATATTACAATGTTAAGTTACTAAATAAATTGTATACTGAATTCAATTACAAGACATATAAAATGTGCAGAACTTGGGTTGACAGCTGCGTAAATTTAGGTTGTCAGATATAAAATATGGATATTATTAAAATATATCAACATATGTGTATTGTTTTATTGCGAACACATTAATATGGGGTCTCCCCGAAAAACCGGTAAAATGAAAAAATTTTTTTTTTGAAAAATCAGTTTAAAATATTATATTAAAGATTTTTTAGGCAATCCATTTTTATATGATTTCCATTATGATTAAATTATAATAAAATATGTTTCTTTCTATTATCAGCTAGATGTCGCTCAATGTAATTCGGATTTTTGTCTGTGAACATCTTTTAACCCTTAGCTTAGCTTTGTAACCCTGCTTCATACAATAAAATTTGATGTTCGCATTTGTAGACGGTTAAGTCTATATAATTTGATAGCAGTAGTTGGAAACCGTCTGTGTGTACTCTCACTTGAGCTCGAGCTGTGGATTGCCATGTTTCTGTCAGCGAGGGATTTGTAGCGCAACCTCAGCTGCGAGTTCTTAACGAGTTGGTAACTACCCATCTCAAATAAACTACTTATATAACACTATTGAATTATCGTTTATACTAAGATCTACCACTCGTTAAACACTTGTACTGTTTCACATAAATTTAACAGGATACCCAATGACAGCAATGTCAAATAAATCCTGAATTAACGATCTAAATTTAACCGACATGTAACGGGAAAGATATGTTCATTCGCAAGTTTGAGACATCTGTTGTTTGACCCGCGTTTTTAACTAACTCTAAAAAAGAGGAGGTTCTCAATTAGATTTTTTTTTTGTAATTTGTTACCCGTTTAGCTACTCGGCCAATTGCCAACCGATTTTGTTGATTCTTTTTGAGAAACATAGATTATGGTTCCGAGGCATTAAAATAATGCATTATTAAGTGCGATCAAAAACAAATATTAGGATGTCGTTAAAATTTATTAGGTCCTTTTCGGAACCATGTGCTATTTTAGAAAAAAAAAACCAACTATATATATATAATCGCCTCTGTGGTCTAGCTATCCGGGTGTTGGACTTGACTGCATGAGGTCCCGGGTTCGAATCTCGGGTCGGGCAACAAAATGAAAATTGGGTTTTTCCAATTATCTAATAAAAAAAATGTTGCTCGGGATTGGAAAAGTGCCCGGTTGGCGATAGGCTTGCCACCTATCACATTGTGGGACTCAGTGTCTTCGGCTAGTCGTGGGTGCCCTGGTTGTGCCTCTGCCTACCTCTTTGGGGATATGGGCGTGAAGATACTTTTTACTTTTTAAAAAACTAACTATCATATTCGCCACGTGGTACCCAAAGAAGTAGCTGGAGTCGGTTTTTATAGTTTTACTATGCGTGATACATTCAATGATGAGAAATTAGGCATATTGTGTAAATCTGTCGGTTACCCTAAGGATAATAAACGTTAAAAACGTAAATGGTCAAATTTAATTAAAAGTTTAATTTTGAATTAAACTTGAAAAATCAATGAAACCCAAAGTTTGCAGATAAAAGACTTATGAATACAAAAAACAATACAATTTATTTATAAACACTTGTGCTTTCCACAATATATAATATACTATGGAAAGTACAAGTATTTATGAATAAATTGTATCAAGAATGGAATTCCACCAAGCACCGACGATAAGACGTATAGAAACTAAAAAACAACACCACACTGTCATTAAATATAATCACTAAATTATTTTTATTCTTTAATAAAGGGAAAGGAAATATTAGCTTAGGAGAATTCGTGCGAATTCATCTATCCCGAATACCTAAGTAAAGCTGGAATCCTCAATGCCTCATTACAACCCACGCTTAGAAAAGCAAACACCACTCCTCTCGCATCGTCGAAGCCAGAGTTTGCCAAGGCGAAAGATAAATTGGATTTAAATAATATAAAATATCCAGGTACAATAATAATGTACTGGCCTATCTCGACCATAAATTATGGAGCTAAAGATTTGTTAGTCCTTGATATATTTTCTTTAAGACAATATTGCTATTAAAATGTTTGCATATTATGCGATATAATCCAGAATTTTCTTTAGTGAAATATTACCCTGCTTAATGCTTGAAATTGCTGAAATGTTTAAATATTTGTTAAAATTAATATTGGTTATGGTATTTTCTGTCTGGATTAGTAAATTGATAACTTTATTAACATTTTGAGGATGGGCGTATTGATCAGTAAGATATTTTCATAGCCTTTTTTATTGAAAGAGACTTCAGGGATTGCAATACACTATAATTAAGATTACATGAAAATTAGACTTTTTCATACGTGTTTGGGATAATTTTATTTGAGAGGTTCTTATGAAGTTACCTAGCCTTAGGGCAAACAGAGTGCTTAGCACGGGAATGCATTATTTGAATGTGTTGGACCACCTGCAATGCCAACATTGAGATTTGTCCCGGGATATCTTTCGTCCAGTTAGTGCTGCGTTTTGATTTGAGTAAACTCTGGCTTGCCGCTTGATATTAGGTCCCTGACCAAAAAGGGGGCTTCGTTGTCGAGACCTACCGCAATGGTGTATGTGTGTCTTCGGGTGACTTGCATTTTGTGTCAGGGAGACTTGCAGTTGTTATGAAATTGCCAAAATCCATTAAGCCGTGTTCTGGCCTCCTAAGACTGTTATGGACGTCAACGATAGAGTTATAGTCCACCGCGTATGACAAGACCGAGTTTAAGTAATTATTGCTCTTTGAAATGTTTTGACAAGCTTGTTAAAAAGCTATTTAAGAAAGATCTTCATTAATCAAGTAAAATATCTCAACATTACTCGTTTATCATTATAAAGATAAGACTATACAAAATTCAGTAAAGGATAAACCTCAGACACGGTAAAGTCCGAGGAAACGTTTGATTTACGATTTGCTATATAACAATGCAAGGCCAATGAAATGCAGCGAATGAAGATTTGTATCGGAGCCTCTGTTAGAGCCTTATGAAGTTATGGAGTGAGTAAAGCAGTATATTTCATATCAATTATCGATTCTCCTCCATCTAAGTATGCAAAGGCACGTGCGGTGTAGTGGAAACCGATAGGCCGATAAGGCGGAACCGATCGTATGTCACGCTAACTCGAGTGGTGTTGCACCTTCACATTCTGCTCAAGATCCTCTACGTAATAAACTCTGCGATACTTTGCTTCATGAAGCAGAAACGGGGCGTAAACGTTTTATTTTTATCACCATTTTCTTCTTTAATAAGAAGTCTATTTAACATTATAACCTTCCAATGTAATAGAAGTTTAAAACGCTAGAAAAAGTCCAGTTCATACCTAAAATTTATATGGAAAATTCTGCTTTTGTATTTGATAATGTCTATATTAATACTATAGTCTGTGATTTCTACGATCATACCTTGCGGAACAAGTTATGGTACTCATATATTAGATATAGACAGTGGTTTCATGCTCATAAAAGGAATAGTCTGATTTGTATCCGGTATTTTAATAGTGAAGAGCAAATATGTTGTATACAAATTAGAAAAAGGAAATAAGCAGGTGAAATAGTGATGCTTGATAGAAATGTATCATTATATCGATATTTTTTAACATTAATGTTAGCAATTAAGCAACTTAAAATTCATTTATGTAATTAATTAAAAAATAAATAACGTAGATATAATATTATTTTTATATTTCGTGTTAAGGTTAATCTTTGTCAGAATCAATGTCCACGTGCCCAATTTTCTTTCTGTACGTGAAATTTAAAGTAAATGAAGTCAAACCCAAAATTTCTTAGGTATTTGTAAAGATCTTGTAGCTGGCAAAGTTCAAGGCAACGATTATGAAAGTACTTTCTGACCTAAAGAAATAACAGTTATGGAAGGTGACATCATTCTTTATCGGGCTCGCAAATTGCTGAACAAAATTATGTGCTTAGAATGTTAAGTGTACCCGCTAGACCTTACATCATTAGGTTTTTATCTCACTTGCCGAGGGCCTAAACACGTTCGCTATAAAGGTCTGAGTGGATCATAAATCTAATCCCGTTTCAGATCTTACGGTACTGCCGTGAACATGTCGACACTCATTGAATTACTCAATTTTTCCATTATCGAATGATGGAAACAATGGCATCACGCGATTTATTCCCATTTCGTCACAACTGTAAATTCTCAGGGATGTCATACTGATTGATGAATCGACTCATTACTTCACGTAAACTATTTTTAGATCATGAACTATGAGAAATGAGTGAATACTTTTGTTGTAGTCAATAAAACTTATAAAATATAGTGTTTAACACGATACTACTCGATAGCTATATAAAGGTGGTTTTATCACGAAAAATTGCCGTCTCTATCAAACATCGTTTTTATCTTCGAAAAGTTCATGTCATCCTCTCTTTTCAGGCGTTCATGAATTAATGAAAATACCATGAATTGATATTTTTTAAGGTGGAATAAAACATCTATATTAAATTGAGTCTTAAGGGTATGCCATATGACATTAAAATAGAAATGTAATGTCAGAAAACAAAATACGTTCTTAACAAATTTAACAGTTGCGTTACGAATAATTTCATAAGGTGAATAAGATATTTCATCAAAAGTATTTTAGGAATAATTAAAAAAAGTCCATCCGGACTTGCATCACTTCCTTTTTATTTTTTGTAATATCGCATTGTTTTGGATCTTAAAAACACAATACCTATTTTCTTACGTAAAGTTAAGGAATTGTGAGGTAGTAAAATATAATAAAAGATCGTGTTTAAATACAACAAAAAACATAAAATATAACCCTTGTTTTCAGTTTAGTACGGAAAGTCCAAAAGTGTTAAATGTGGATTTCGGAAAAAATATTATCTTCGACCTAAATACTAAGTCGTTTCTGCAAGATAAATCGATACCAATATCCTCTCTGAGCAAATATCTACATCCCTATTCTTCAAGACTCGTGTGACACGTTTTTTCCGTCACGATCACGTTCGATAAATATTCCATTTTTGTGTACATTCCCAGGTACGTATCTTAGAAGATCAGCTCCATAGCGTGGCTAGTGTCCATAAATAGAATTATGCTTCATGAATATCGCAGAATTTGTTCTTGTATTTTACTTAGATCTTTGCTGTCCACGTGCTTTGTCCATACGACACAGGCTAAAGATATTTAGTACTATTGTTCACAGAGGAATTTTCTGAGCGCTCTTATGGTATTCTTACTTAGTAATTTGTATAGTTTATTTGCACAGCTTCGAAATGTGCTTGCGAATGCGAAGCCTCTTGTAATTTCAAACTTCTAAATGGCATCACTTAAAGCAACAGCATACGAATACACTCACGATTTATTATTGCATTTTACAATCGTTTTATTTTTGTTCATGTTGAATTGGACTTCAGAGATACAAATTGTTGGCATCTAACTAGGAATTATCAATATTGACCCAACTTATTTTATGGTCTCCAAAAAGGAGGAGATTCTCAATTGATTTGTATGCATTTTTAAGTATGTTTGTTACGCAATTACTCCGCCAACTATGAATGGATTTTGATGATTCTTTTTGATAAGATAATTAATGATACCAATGTGGTCCTATAAAATCTGATCAAGATCTGAGAACTGGTTTCTGAGTTACGCTTTAAAATGGTTTATTTGTTTGTTTTCTAGTAGTTTTACTGTGTTTAAATTATGCGAAAATGTATAAATTTTACAATACTTTAGTTAATTTACCATATCGAACTAATTTAAAGTTTCGGAACACTTCTGACTCTTTAAAAATCTGAACTCATTAGCTTAATGAGCTGTAATAAGTCATGGAACTTACTTCATTTACTTATTAAAAGCGGTGCAGCCACTACTGCACTTCCTTTCATTATTTATTTACAATAGTTTCTTTGCTGTTCTTTTCCCACCGTAACATCAGCACCTGCATGGTCATGTTCTGATGTGGAGGGTTTTAAACGATTGCGCAAGAATTTAATACTCCAGGTTTAGTTAATATTTGGTTAACACTGGCTCAAGTTCTTAAATGTCTAAAGACGATGTGAATTTCGTACTTTTTACAAATCTGTCTGCTTGTTTAATTTTCCAAAAGTTTTTTTTGTTGTTATTTTAGAACAAAAATAGTAAACTTTAAGCTGAGTTTATCTGACTTTTCTTTCAATATGTAGTCTATCTAAATTAACGTTTTGCGATGATAGTTTGTTGTTATAACTGCTGTTATAACCCGTATATCTAATGGTCTAGATTCCTGTGGTCATCTTCTGCCAGTCATGACAATCATTAAAAACAAACATTGATATGTCATCCAGCATCCATAATTACAGTAACGGTGGTGTATCATGAGGGGACCATTATCCAACACTTCCGCTATAGCACGACTTGAATGCGTATTTACATTTCCTTACTAACGGTTGGACGTAAACTGTATCACCATCAGACTTTTTGCTTTCATTTCTGGAGGTCGACGTCTTCTAATTTGCACCATATGATTCATTTCTCATCTCGTTTATGCCGAACAGCTTAAAAAACATTTATTGCTGCCCTGGGCGTTTTGCATGCGACCTAAGCATCAACTTTGATGTTGTTATTTTTTATCTATGTCCTCGCCCACTTGGTGATGGGTTGTTATATTTTGTGGTTGTTCCTAAGTAACAGAATGAAAGTCGGTACATTTTTTGTCAGGGACAGACTTATATGATATGTATGAGATACATTCTTATTTTTCAAGTAAAAGTTTGTTTTAAATAATGGAATGGCTGAGCACCGTCCAAGGCATGCAAAGGCTAGTCAACTTACCACAAATAGATGTGGGCATGTATGCATAGTATTAAAGCTTATATTACTATAGGAGATAATAACAAAAACCTAACGAAGAACCTGCAAAGAATTAATGTCGTTTCCAGATACTGCTGACTTTCTCTAATGTACCGGCCTATCTCTCATTTTGACTTTGTAATTTGACATCACAAGACTCTCTGAAAGAGAGGCCGCTCAGCAATATTTGGAAATGGCATCAGTTCCTTGTTAGGATTGTAAGTTCTAGAAATAATATATTTTATTGGCTGTGGCCTATCAAGGAATGTAATCCCGCTTCTCGGACGGACAGTTCTTCGTACAACGTGCGTAATGGCCAATCGTGCGTATCGAGCCTGGCGTTATTCCAGTAAATCATGGGCCAAACGCCCCCAGTCACGTAAAGTCGCCCTGCCAAAGGTCAGTATCGTATATAACTGATACTTCTGTCGTGTAAATTATATTTACTGTTCGATACCACGGCCTGTGAATAAATCTATTGTATCAAGCGATAGCATTATGCGGGTGATCATAACTGATCTATGTAGTCAGATTATACAATGTAATGGTGTTATCCCTTAAATTGTTGATTCGTATATAATAAATTTAAAATATATGACAATGTCGGAGAGAATGCATTATGGTGTTTTCTTAGTGATATCTCCAGTCTAATGCACAATTAAATATAGATCAACTGACAATTTTAATTTTACCAGCAACTCAACAGTTTCCAATGAAAAATCCTGTCCTTAAGATCCACGTTCTCTCAAGGAGTTCTCACACTCTCCTTTGTTCATATATTATTTAAACAAAAAAAAAGGATAAAAAGATATAATTCAGAATACGTGCCCATATTACAGATTATTTCATGTCGCATGTGTCTTTTTTATTTAAAAAAGTGTACTTCCGAGGTGGTCTCATCGTCACCAACTCTGAATCTGATGTTGGAATCCCAGGAAAATCGATGAAAAGTTTTAATTTTTCTGTACATAGATGATTTACTTGTTAAAACCGAAGTCGGATTTTTACAGTTTTATTACGTTACAATATTTAGGATCGCGACAGAACGCTTACTTTGCTAGAACCAGCTTATGTATTCCTACTATTATAATGTCAGTGCTTGACACTATGGTGTCTTGGTTTTGTACGACCACGTAGATGCTAGGTAGCACATACTTATATGCAGATCTTCACACTCAGCTTCAAGCATCTTCACGTAGAGAATATCCAAGTATAACGACTCTGCAGGTGTCAGTAGTCCGAAACTGGCGTTTTTGTATGCAAAGAATAATAATTTCCGCACCGAAGATGCTATGCTTTCTTATAGAAGAGGCTTAACATCTTATCTTTTGATTGGCAACGTATTTTATTACGATATTTTAAGTCTATAAATGACGTGTATTCCATAGATTGGTCCGTTTTTTTGTCGTCTGTTTAAAAAAAATCTTTGACTGAATACTGTTGACCGCCTCGTTGGTCGAGTGGCTGGCGTACACGCCAAACTTCATCGACCAACCGCGAGCCTCGGGTTCGATTTCCGACAGAGGCAGGCATTTATTCTAGTATCTATGTATTGCTGTGTATTAGAATCGTTGACTGACACCCATAGCACAAGCATATAGTTTGCTTACTTTGGGGTTAGATTAAATTTGTATGATTTATCCAGAGATATTTATTTATTTATTTAAAATATCAGTATAGTGTACACAGCTTAATATTAGTTCTATTAAAATAACGATAACAACTTAACGATAGCTCGTAAACGTGATTCCAGTTCGTCGAGAAAAATTACAGATCACCGCCACAGTAGCCATGTTATCAATTACTTGTTGCTTAAAGCTATGATTATGTTTAACGATATCTCTATAAGATGCTCCGACGGACGTAATTCGTACGTACGGATTCTTGAAGAGTGACGTAAGGGACGTTTTATTATTATATTTTCAATGCCATAACATCTACGGTGTCTTTTAGCGACGATTGTCTCTTACCATCAGTGCCAGTAGTCTTTTACAGGCAGTCTCTTACATGCAGCACATTTGTCGTATTCTAGTTTTGGAGTATACTCCAAAAGAGTGAGCGTATTGGCACTTACGTAAGGGGCTCAACTCCAACAGTAGGTAAGCCATGCACTATTAACCTTATTTAGTGTAGAGATACCAAAGGCGAGACAAGTTTGTGATTTGCTTGCACGGTTAAAAAACCAGACGTCATGTAGATATTTTTTCCTATCAGGAGATTTGTTTCTTTGTTTGCCGTCATGTATATACTACTTCCTTACTTTTCTTCACGCTAAGTTTCTTCGAGGTAAGCAAAGGGTATCGAATGCCAAATGCACATGTGTCTAGCTTTCTCCACATTCATTACCTTTTTTTCATACAAACTACTACTCATCTCATATTATATTATAAAGAACTAGCCGAACCGGCGAGCTCGCTAGGCATTAACAATTAGCTAGTAATTGTTCGTACTGCTAATAATTTGTATGGGAAAAGTGCTGAGCAGTAACTGGCACCGCCCTATCTATTCCTGGCAATCTAATGACTCTGTCATATTTCTCTGTGCAGGGTAAGGTAGACAGGCACAACAAACCTTCAATTCTGGCCTTTGATAAGCGACGCACCTGTAACATCTATGGTGTCTATAGGCCACTATTGACATGTATGGTATCTTTAATCTTTTACGTCGGTAGAGCCGTGAGTCACCTCCAAAAAAGAGGTTTTCAATTCGACTGTATGATTTAATAATTGATTTTCCATCCAATTGTATTAAAGATCAAGTTGTATAATGTGCTACAATGAAAGTAAATCATATCCGCCAAGAGATCAAACGTTAAGATTTCAATAAAGAGTTGGTTTCATTAACCAACGACGTTGTGCTCCGTTCCCCTTCTATTGATGTTATCTAAAGTACGCATTGTACTTTTGGTTTCTATTGATAGATAATTGGTTGTTTTTAATGAGCTTATGAGTTGTTAATTAAAAGTTTAATTTATCTTTAGTAACTACTTTTTACGAATGAATAGGGACAAAAAGTAGTTTTTTGTTTAATTTGTGATTGTATTTGTTAAATGTAATTGTATCTCGTGAGGTAATATGTTTTCTATATAATAATACTAGCTGTTGTAGTCCCACAGGAACTGCTAATTAAAAAAAATTGGTTTAGCAGTTTTTGCGTGAAACAGTAACAAACAGACAAACTTTCGTGTTGATAATAATATAATAAAAGCAAATTGTTCCTCTATGGAGACGAAAAGCTATATTTTGGTTTTTGTTAGTAATTACTGTCTGCATTTGTCGAGAGGTTAGCGTACATGCCTAACTCCACCGAACAATTGTGAGTCTCGGGTCCCGTTCCCGGGATTTGTGTGATGAACATTTAGATATCTGCGTGTCTCGGTCTGGGTGTTTATTAAATTTATTCTGCTATTTATTAAAGTATTTCTATGTATTTATGTCGTTGATAGGCTATCGAAAATAGACTATTGAATATTGTAATTTTAAAAATACATTTTTGTAACAGTATTTTTTCAATTACAAAAGAAAACCTTTTTTTTGTATTACATTTTTTTTTAATTAAACAGTAACCAACTTCAACGTTATGAAATTTCGTATCGTTCCGTATTTTGGAAAAGCTTCACTTCATTTCATTTAATTTTTGATCTATCTATGACGGGTTGTTGAAAGAATTCTAAATAACGTCGGCGTTTGTGTTTTTGTTTTAATTTTATTTTGTAATTTCTGTTGTTAATAATATTTTTTATAATAATGGAAAAGGTATGCAATAATCTTAAAATTTATAAATGATAGACAATTTAATCGTAGTTGCACATTTTATTGCTTATACATTTTAAATTAATCCATAATTACTTTCTTACTTTATGGCACATCATTACAAATTATATAGCATTTTTGATTGGTCATAAAATTTACGATATTTATTGCCAAATTAAAATGTTTGAAATGTGCATAATTGAGAAAGTTGTAAATTTTGCATTGCCTTACATACGACAGTTATTGAAAAAACCAGTCGCAACAAGTGGTGCGTATTGAAAGATTTTGTAAAAAGAAAGTATGAAACTGTCCGTTAAAGTTATAACTTAAGTGGATCATAAACCTTCCGGACAATAATGCATACGAAAGTGAAGGAGCATTATCCGTTATTGCAAGAAAATTTTAACCTGGTATATTACTTTTATATTAATGTAACTAGCTGTAATGTCCGTGTTGTTTTTGGTCCCCCAAGAACATTATTTCGGAATAAAAACCATCCTATGTATTAATCCAAATTACCCTTTATGTGTGTGCCAAATTTAATTTCAAAATCAGTTTAGCGGTTTTTACGTAAAAGAGTAAGAAACAAACAGACAAACTTTCACATGTATAATATTAATAAGATAATATAGTGTGACGGAAATAGTACTTTTACAGAATTTGTCTATAAATCACTTGTACGTTTCGACATTGTGTTATTAATGCCATATATTAATAACAAATGTAGTAGTGTTTATTGTGTATGGGTAATCTTTCATAAGATAAATTAACTGATTGTTTCAACCTGATCTTTTACACAGATGGACAGACAGCTAGTTATTTGCTGTGTTACTGCTTCATATATGCAAAATTTTGAAAAATGCCCCCAAAAATGGGCAACAAAGATGCAAATGATAATGATTGTATTAGGATCCATAATATGACGTATTGCAAGCTAACTAACAAATGATTTGACGACTAAAAACCTATCCTTGTTTAAGTAACGACTTGGCCTTAAATGTTTCGAAAAATAATGTTTAGCACCATAATAGTTATTATAAAAATGATTTATCTGGTCTTTAAATAAGACGTAGCTATTTGTGTGATTTATTATTCTTTTCAGCGAAACACGATCGCTTATCCTCACGAATACAAGCCTGTGCTTTAAGTCTAGAAAATTACGTTTCGCAATGATTGCGGAGAGCTAATGCGATGTTGCCTGTTGAAATAATACGGCGGTAGGCTTCCGCGTCGCGAAGGATATGAACACACGTACCACAAATGCACGACAACTACTAACTTGTGGTAGACAGAAGTTTGTGAAATATTTAACATATATATTTTTAGTGCTGCTTAGTGTTTTGGTGCAAGTTTAAGTGGTGTGTTTGAAATAATAATTTAAATGTAATAATGTAATATAACATGTCAACTAATTGCAGTTTAAGACTTGCTCATCAAGACGCGCACACTTAATTTAAACTTTTAAGTAATCGCCAACTGCCTTCAAAGTAAGTAATACAAAAAGATAAAACACTTTTGTCATACTACCTGTAACGACTTTTTGGCAGGTGATTACTCGGAAAACTTTGATTAAAAAAGTCACAATTTTCGGTGTCTGGACTAATCTTACATGTCTAAAATCAATCCATATATATTCAAATATAGCAAAATTTCGACGTATCCGTCTAATGATTTTTTGGTTGTTTCGTTGAAAATGCGGTTTTGGCATCTGTCGACAGTAAAAACTATTATTACATTATTTTCCCAAAAAAATTAGTTTTGTTCACCAAATATCAGTTTTATTTTAAAGATATTAATGAATATTGCTTTACTGCCAGCAATGAAAATCTGATTTTAAGATATACAATGTTCTCTAACAACGTTACTCAGTGTCTTTTGTAGTGCTTCTGAACATGGCCTTAAAGAAATGGTTATTTTTATCTAAATTGATAGTACCACCGCGCACTACGACCATTAACAAGCCATGAGAACCTTTGTCACATTCATTAAACCTCGATCTACGCCTCTTATGTTATTGCTAATGTGATCAATTTTTGTTGTGATTTGCCCTAACCACTGTAATAAGCGTTTCACTGATTATTTCCTTTATTACTTCTTGTTACTTTGTTGAATATAAGCTATTTTTATATTTTCAATCTTATTTTCTAGCATCTTTTATTAGGTATACGTGCAGATTTACTGCCTCGCTCAGAGTCGTGAATTAAAATTTAATCGATCATTAATTTACAATTTTGTGTTGTGTATTTATTGAATGATTAAAAAAACAATTGATGTCTCCGAGTACGGCCGTTAGACTATTTAAAGTAGATATGTAGGTATGTACTGTATGGCCTTACGTACTTACATTAATTTGTGGTTTCATTTAAGCGAGGTTCGCTTTCCTGCTTTTTCTTTTCTACTTTGCGCTGTCTTTGGCATCCCCAACTTTTTTTCATAACTATTAAACAGTGTATACGTGTACTACATCAACAAAAAATATGAATGTGGGTATTGAATTACAATTTAAAATAATTAATGACAATAAAAATAATAGTTAATCACTATTGTAGTAATACTGAAAATTAAATATTCTAACATTATTTCTACTCGTACAAAACGACGCATTGTTAGTGTCCAAGATTCTCGTTTAATTAAGTTATACGAACAGATGGTATCAAAATAAGTTTATTCTGACGGCGGCAAAGATAACGAAGCTCCGGCTCGAGGAAAGTTACATTCAAATGTTTATTTAAATTTTAAAAAGCAAACAAACAAAGTTGTAACGTTTTTGCGTCTAGGTTTGAATTTTTAGTTTTGTTCAATAATAAAGGCTTAAACAAGTTTGTTAGAAATTAATATTATTTGTATTAAACCTTGTGTTACGTTGTTTGAGATAAACTCGAAAAGTTTTGATTGTTTTGATCAAAGAGAAAAGCCGTTTGGATCAAACTACTGATACTTAATTAATCGGATAAATCAAAATTCCCTACGGAATAACTAGAACACAGGTATAAATGCAGCTGGCATACAAATTTATATGTACTAGAATGTCGTATTAGGTACACTATTTATAACTCAAGAACGGCTGAATCGGTTTGGCTGAAAATTCATGGGGAGGTAGTTTAGGACCAGGGGACGGACATATGATAGGTACTTTTTATTCCGTTTTAGTGCGAGTATATTAGGGAAAACAGCGTTTTAATTTTTTCCATAAAAACTGAATGGGTGAAACGAATTTCGCCGGACTAATATTTCATTAATCTCAGGCAGCTCCTAAAAGGCGAGCATAGGGCTTACCATCACTAACACCGTGACATCCGACTAGGTGGTAGAGTTTGGCAGCGACTCTACCGGATCGGTACCACCGCCTTACCTATTCCTACCGCCATATTGTCATGACGTGTTCCGGTTCGGAGGGTAAGGTAGCCGGTAAACTTACTTATGCTCGAGGCCTAACATCCTGACCTCAGGTTGGCAACGCACCATTACCACTTTTGGTGTCTCTAGGCGGCGTGAATTTCTTATTAACAGGAAATCCGTCTGCTTGTTTGCCTTCCTATAACATAAAAAAAAACTCTGTGTCTCTTGGTTATCGAATTACGCGTGGATGGATGGATCGATTTTGCTGATTCTTTTTTCGTTATGACAGTTACTCTCAGGAGAAGGTTTTTATTGAAGAAAAAACCCGGGAAAATGAAAGGGCAAGTAGAAAAAACAATGTTTCAAATTTTATTTCATACAAATTCCTAGAAGCTGTTAATGTCAAGCGATACTAAGTTCGCCGGGTCGGCTAGTCTTATATACAAATGAATATGCATCTCTATTTCTCTTGGTCAGCGTGTCACGCGTGAACGGAACGACCAATTTTGGTAATTATTTTTTCATTGTGTTAGTTATTGTTCATATGAAAAACAAATCAATGTTCGTAGTTAGGTATCAACCCAGCTGGTTCTTGATGATGTATGAAAGACTAAAATAATAACCTTTAATTAATAATTCCATTATTTACGAAGGTTCTAGGCTATTTAATATAACACTACTACCCTCAGGCGGGATCTACGTTTCGGATGAAAGCCTCTTATTTCAAAATAGAGTCTAGAAATTATTATTAATTAGAATTTCAATTCTGAATAAGGATTTACGACCATATATAAAATTTATAAATTATTTATTCTTAGGTAAATGGTAAAATTTATTTTACAATGAAAATTGTCTGCGGCTACTCCTTAGCTCTTTCGCCGGAACCGGTTAAGATACGAAAATGGAAGTCCTGAATCGCTTCGTCGTTTGTTATGACATTGCAATCAGGCGGACGGATTTCCTGGTAAAAAATTAACGCCACCTAGAGACAAAAAATCTGGAAATAGTGCGTTGCCAACCTGAGGCCGGGATCTTAGGCTTAGAGCAAAAGTAAGTTTACTGGCTACAATACTCTCCGAATCGGAACACGTCGACGGCAAGCATTGACATTCGGCGGCAGGAATAGCTAAGGCAGCGGTACCAATCCGGACGAGTCGCTGCTAAACTCTACCACCTAGCAGGATGTCGCGGTGTTAGTGACGGAAAGCCTATGCTTACCTTTAACGAGCTGCCTGGCAGAAAGGCAGATGATCTATTCTGCATAAAAGCCCGGATCAACACGGGTAAAACACAGTGTTTATACAGGAGATAGAACCCAAATTGAGGTTTATTAAAATTTCTGTCTGTTTGCATATTCACGTTCATGCCAAAACTACTGACGGAGTTTTTATTAGCTTATAGTCCGGATCAACATTTAACCTTTTATTTAATTTAAACCAAACAACGAGGAACTAAAATTGGATACTCCTATATCTTCTTGTTTAGAATAATCACTTGTTAAAAGCGGAAACATTGCAAACATAAATCTCGATTTCGCAATTGCATTCGTTTGTTTAGAGCGCAATGCAAATATTATCTGTAATTAAATTTTACATTAGCCAGTAAGTATTAGGATATATAAGAAAATTTGTGAAGTTGAAATAAATCTTGTTTGAATTATCTATATATTAATACGTGATGCCAAATGTTTAGACCCCTTTTTACGAAATTTGCGCGGACGCAGGAGCATAAAATTTGGCACACTTATAGTTTATGTGTAGGAGAAGTGCAGAACGCTAATGTTTTTCAATAATTATGCTTATAAACTCCATTAAATCAATAAATAAATTATTACCCACACTACCATGCATTTGACACACACAAACAAATATATTGATGATAACGGTTAAAGATCACAGATGGCGCACTAAAAAGTTTGGAAACAAAATAGTTGGTCTTGAGAAATGAGGATGGCGTTCTTATCGACAAGATAGTAAAATGTATTATGGTCGAATTTCGACCAACGGGCGACCACTAGTAAATATTAAAATCTCAAAAACCTTGACCATAATACTTCATACGGAAGAAGTGAAATTAAATCGAATCGTCACCCAAATCAGAGTTGTAAACAAGAAATGGACAATTAGGCCCCATTCGCAAAAAAGGGTTTGTTTGCTTTCTAAACTGTCCTGTTGACAGCGATCAGTGCACGTACAGCGGACGTGTTTATGTCTACGAACTTGGCCTCTAAGCATGGTTCAGGTGATCGCAGCAACGGGTTTTTATTGTTCCCGCGTTTCAGTTCAAATAAATTCGTCTTACGTTGTGCTGTGTAATCGCGCGTGGCCATTCTGTGTACTCTAAATCGAATTTCTTTATATCTTCTATACGTGCGTGAAAAAATCGACTACAGATAAAAATCCAAATTTCAAAATTTCAATTTTTCATATGCACAAAATGTAAAGGTTAAACAGAAAATAATTGTATGACCTGCCAAATCTTATTCCCTTTTTGATCATATTTTTTTCTTTGACTATTTTTGTACTTATTTATATTTTTAATTAACAAACCTTAGTTAATGCACCCTAAAATAGTTGTAGCAAAATATTTTTATCTATTATTTAAGCGTTTTACGACTTAAGTAAGTCTAGTTTTGATTGAACAATGTCAGCGCATTAAAACTGCAACAAACTGATTGGGATTTCTATAGTATCATCTAAGTAAACAAAAAATATTTTCCGCGGTTTCTCTAGGACTCTATCATCTGATCCAGACTTGGTGGTAATGGAAGTTTTGTATTGATCTTCGAAAGTATGCTCTTTAAAAGAAATAAAAAATAAAATACATTTATAAATGACGGATAAATCAACCTCCTCAGTCTTTAAATTCGAAGGAAAGAAAAGAAGCGCAAGAGTTTAAACTGTTTTTATCTCGATTTATTTCCCACTTACACTTTCTTGTACTTTATATTTTGCTTCAATCTGTGATTCGATATCTTATTAATATTATAAATGCAAAAGTTTGTATGTTTGTTACTCCTACTCGCAAAAACTGCTGAGCCGATTTTCATTAAACTTGGCACACACGTGGTCTATGTGTGTGCCAAGTGTGTTTAACTTAGATTAAACACATTGCATAGTTATTATCCCAAAAAATGTTCTTATTTTTTTTTCTTTCACAATGAAACCACGCGAGCAACGCCGCGAGGAGCTAGTTGGTCATATTTATGACTTTGATACCTTATGACAGCCTAAATCTTAAGACACGAAGTGTGAACAATCATGGGTGAACTATTGACACTTCTATTTTATTTTCGTAGAAAGCGAGCGTGAAATTTTTTTCAATGATATTTTTTTTTATATTATAGGAAGGCAAACAAGCAGACGGATTTCCTGATGGTAAGAAATTCACGCCGCCTAGAGACACCAAAGATGCTAATGGTGCGTTGCCAACCTGAGGTCAGGATGTTAGGCCTCGAGCAAAAGTAAGTTTACCGGCTACCTTACCCTCCGAACCGGAACACGTCATGACGTTATGGCGGCAGGAATAGGTAAGGCGGTGGTACCAATCCGGGTGCGTCGCTGCGAAACTCTACCACCTAGTCAGATGTCACGGTCTATTCTGCAAAAGATCCCGGACCAACACGGGGTAGCCCCGATCATAGCGTATTTAAACGATAACATGAACCTAGCCTTAAAAACAGATTGGTGATTTTATTCAACCAACTCGCTTAACAATTTCCAACACGTGTCGGAATTTGTTGTGGATGGATATCGTTTTTTTCACCAAAAAATATTGTTCCGTTTTTATAATGTGTTTTCTCTGTTATTTTTCATTATCGCTTTGAATTTAGCTCTTCGTGTAGCTTTGATCTGTTAATGCAATATTATTAACGAAATAAAACTTGAACGAAAGATCACGGTTATCCCACAGTGGGATTTAGTGACTTCGGCTAGTCGTGGGTGTCCTGGTTGTGCCTCTGTCTACCTCTTCGGGGATATGGTCGTGAAGACACTAATAACGAAATATATTGAAGACTGAATATATTTCAGCACTATAGTTAGTTAATGTAAATTGCATATGTACCTGATAAACAATATTTTAATAATTTTAACTAAAAGTAGTTTTTTTTGAATGACTAATTTGTTGCTAATCTCGCGATTTTATGCAACTTCAGCGAGCTTTGTGGGCCGAGTGCTCAGCCCGAGATAAAAGTAGTGCTTTATCTTGTCTAGAAAATTCGGAAACCTAATTATTGAAACTAAAAAGAGTCTGTAAACTCCCTCGTTTTAATATAACTTAAGAACCACAGGAATCATACTAATACTAATATTATCAATGCGAAACTGTGTATGTTTGTTTGATACTCCTTCACCTAAAACTTGCTGAACCGATTTTCATGAGATTTGACACACACATAGAGGGTAACTTGGATTAACACATAGGATTTTATCCTGAAAAAATGTTTCTAAGAGACCTTTTACCACGCAGGCAAAGCCTCGGGCAACAACTAGTATAAGGATAATTGTATTAATGTTTAGTCAAAACCATTTGTTTCACCTTTTAATGCTGTATCTCCAATTCATATAGTAACGATAGTTAGGTTATATTCGTATTGTGATAGGTAATGTATACTTTATCTGCTGTCAAGGTGTTGGAAATAGTATAAAGATAGCGCTTTAACCTGCCTGTCTAGAAAAATTTAAAACACAAAGACTTGAACTGGGTGTTGTATGTCAGCGAATCTTTCGCGATTTTGTAGACGAACATCATCGTTTTCAAGTTACATAAAAACCTTATTATATTCTATATTATGTAGATTTTACTTAGCTACAGACCAAAAGTGTTTTCTTTTACATGTTTACGTATTAGATGTATTTTAGTACGTTCTATGTAAGGTTATTTGTTAAATCATATCTTCTAAACTACAAGATTATTCATCACGTTAATTTTGATTAGGTATATTCATCTTGAAAGCTTATTTCAAGCTTTTATTTTTATTCATGGTAAAAGATTAGATTATGTTATTTTAGAGGTCAGCGAATAAGCACACGGCTCTTGTATTGGTAAGAGACAGCCGCGGCCTACAAACACCATAGATATTACATGTGCGTTGCGGTCTTTAGGCCGGGATGGAAGGCCTATAGTGCAAGTATGCCGACGACCCTACGCTTCCTACCGGAATATAAGAGAGTCATTAAAGGGGCAAGAAAAGTTAAGATGGTGGATCTCTACCTCTCTGCACAGCACTCAATCCACTAGTGGTCTTTTTGGTAATGAGTAATGCCATCGCCTTTTACGAACTGCCTTAGAGAGAAGCAGATGGTTTATTCTACTATTCGTACCCGGGATAACACTGGGAAACCTCACCTTAAAAGTGAAACATTAATAGGCTTGAAATTGCCTTCCATGTAATATTTTTTATTACTATGTGATTTAAATTTAAAATTATCATAAGATTTTAAAGAAATAACCCGAACATAATACACAGTTTACAGACGAGTTTTTATTTACAGCGATAAAATATTTTTTGTTTTTATTTACTTAGGTTTTTATGTTATAATGTGCTTGTTATTTCCCTTGTATAACAATTTTAATGCGTTCTGTGTGAATCGGGCTGCAGTGTCGTGATAACCTGGGAAATCCGTTTCACTGAAAACTGTTTGAAAAATGGTTTTGTTTGTCTGTTTAATATAAATGGCGGGTTCGTGTCCAACCTACGCTTTGTTGGCAGTAACTACACTGCGTGGGACCACTAGATGCAATCTGTGTTCGAGATCAAAGATTAATAGTTGATATGAAAAGTGTTTTCTCTTTTTATAGGATTGCAAGTGAAATATGCGGAAAAATTTCGATTTCTAAATTAAGCTCATTTAATACTTCTCTAGGTCGATATACGACTACTAGCTGTTACACGCGGCTTTGTTTGCGTGACTGTTAATATGTTTACTGATTATAGCCTACTAGCTGCGCCCCGCGGTTTCACCCGCGTAAGTCCCAATCCCGCGGGAACTCCGGGATAAAAAGTAGCCTATATGTTATTCTGGGTCTTCAGCTACCTACATACCAAATTTCATCGTAATCGGCTTTGTAGTTTTTGCGTGAAAGAGTAACAAACATCCATACATACAAACTTTCGCATTTATAATTTTAACCCAGCAAAGCCGGGGCTGGCCGCTTGTCTGAAATATTAACACAGATATCAAATGTCCCATTAATATGTTCATTATATAGCCAACTAGCGGCCCGCCCCTGCTTTGCATGGGTATAAAGTATACATATTAACCTTCCTCTTCAATCACTTTATCCGTTAAAAAACACCGCATCAAAATCCGTTGCGTAGTTCTAAAGATTTAAGCATACAAAAGGACAGAGGAAGCGACTTTGTTTTATACTATGTAGTGATATCGGTTTTACCGCAAAAAAGGTCCTTTACTAAGCGATCTTAATATTATGTATCTTATAAACTGTTCGTACAAATTTTTCGTGTATCGGTTAAAGCTTTCGCTAGCTGCTGAAACCTGAACCCCTTTCAAAATGACTATTTATCTTCCTCATGTTGCACTGTCTTCCGTTTATTGGAAAGGAAATTGGAAAACTGTTTACTGCTCCAGTGTTTTTGATTAAAGTGGCGCAATTTTAAAGTGTCCTACGCAGAATTCATAACTCAATGTCTCCGAGCCACAACTTATTCTGATTTGCAAAAGCCATTTTCATAAAGCGTTTCTAGCTGTACTCAACCATGCTTTTACGATTTAAAATTATGTGTTTTTATGCAACTTGACTTTGAAAAAGGAAGAGTTTATATGTTCGATTCATGTGTATTTTTATGTTGGTTAATCAATTTCTCCTTCATTTGGGAGACGATTTCAAAAAGTTTTTTTTTCTATTTAAACGTGCGTATTTGAAGACCACGCAATGGGACCACATTGCCACCAAGTCAAACTCTAATTATGGAATCCCAGGAATATGTATATAGAAAAGAAATATATAAAATGTTTGTGTACTTAGATGTTGTATTCGTTGAAATAGAAATCGGAACTTTGCAATTTTGCTCCTCTTAAATTATGAAATGACGTTTAGTACAAAGAGTGATTTTTAATTACCTATCATATTTCAATTATACACAGGTGTATTATTAAGGTATACCAGAGACATAATAAATGCTATGATGCGCCGCTACGATTTTATGATCGTAATCTCAGGGTGTAGTTTACTTAGATTCAGGACGTACTACTTGAAGAGTCTTGGTCTAGAATCCGTATAAAAACATATTAAAGGCGAGCACTGAAACTGTATCGTTAGGAATAGGTTAGTCGGTGGTACCAATCTGGAAGAGCTGCTGCATATCACTATCACCTAATATCACCTAAGTATAACTGGAAGAATACTTCAGTAACTTAAATTACTTTATTTTGCATACAATAAAAGTGTGATTCGTTATTTTAAAACGTGTTTAAAACTTTTAAAACATTGGTTTGCGGTTTCGAACATTAAACGTCGTCTAAAATTAACTTTGAATTACTTTTGTGGTAGAAAGTTTACAGAGAAAGGGCAACATTGGCCGGTTTTTTTGCATCGGTACAAAAAGCCAACTCAACTATAGAGATCAATCAGATTTCACCCATTATTTTGCGAGTAAATTACAGGCTTGGTCGCTCTGATCAAATATTGGTATTGGACCAATTCTAATGTTCTTTCTATAATTTCTTCTTTTTGTTTATGGCAGTGCGGTAAAAAAGATAGCTGCTTTTAACGAGTGTGTCCTCGTTTTTGCCCGAAATTCAAGTCACCGTAAATATTTCACTAAAACCCGGTTGCTATAAGAACGAACCGTAATCCATTAGTATAACTTAAAATGCTTTGAGTTATCAATAGACAACGAACGACCGTAGTTATTTGGACCAAAAACTACTGATCGTAAGCAAAAACGACTTGCTTTTTGAATACAGGAACTAGGAATAAGTAAGCCAGTAATCCTGTGATCTTAAGTGGAAGTGTTCTGACGCTTCGATTTGAAGAATAGAGCAAGATTCAGAATAATCTTGCTGATATTGGTACCACTGTTTTTTACCTGATTTATTTATGACTTGGACTCTCACGGTCACAGAACAAGAAAATGACTTTGTTAGTTAGAATAGTCATAGATATTTCAAGTGTGTCGCTGCCCTATGGCCAAAAAGTAAGCTAGGCAAGTCTACCAGATACCCTACCCTACGGACTTGAACATCACAAAATAATTACGGCGGAAGGGATAGATAAAACGGTTGATTTCTGCTCAGGCGAATTGCTGCACAGCTCTCTATCGCCAGTGATATCTTAGGTAATGGTCTATTTAACCAATGCTCGCCTCTTACCTTCCTGGTAGAGTTGATGGTCTTTTCTACTTAGCGGACCCGGATTCATAATTTTGTAACGAAAATGTCTCCTCAAGAATTGATTAAAAAATTTGAAAACTGACCTGTCTGAGTATTGGCTGTGGTCCTACAATGTGATAGGTTTTAAACCTATCGCCAGGCACTTTTCTAGGCTAGGCTGTATTGTTTGTATCTAAGGTTAAAAGGTTTTATTAAACCCTTCACCTAATTATTTCGAGAGAACATAAACCCATTAAGTAACTCGTACTTGCTTGGAAACTTCATGTAAATAAATATTACTAAGTTAGTCCTGGAATACGCAGTGCAAAACCTCATTACGTGGGTGTGTGTTTACTTTGTAACTCCGTTGACTATGCCGAACTGTTTGTAACTTGTGCTAATTTAGTCCCATCTTTCATAATTAAGTTAACTAAAAGCAAGTAGATGTACATATATGATAAAGTAATGTAGCCATCTTAAAAAAGAAGAAGGTTACCCTTTTGGCTGTATGTTTTTTGGGCGATTACTTGACTAAAAACGAGTAGAATTGATTGTTATTTTTAACCGAGTTCAAAAAACGAGGAGGTTCTCAATTCGGCCGGTATATTTTTTTTATGTATGTGCACCGATTTAGCCGAGGTTTCTGAACCGATTTACGTAATCCTTTTTTTTTTGCGGAATAGTTTCGAATTGGTCCCATAAAAAATTTATTCAGGTAGGCCCATCAGTTTTTATTTTATCAGCATTTTTATTTACTTTCACCTATTCTAATGTTAAATATGCAATAAACTAAAAAGTAAAAAATAATAAAGATTTAATATTAGGTAATTATGTAGTACCTGTTACTTATAAGTGCTATTTAAATTTTAGTTTTGAAGTCGGTTTTATTAACGTAGTTATTTTTAAATTTTAGGTTATACATATATATACCTTCACACCAAATCCCTTACGGTGTAGGCAGAGAGTATTGAGTGCCAGACCTCACGATCCTGACAAACCTGTCTTGCTTCCTTCACATTCCTCGGATAATATCCGATTGATCTGATCGTGAAATGTCAGACTTGGTCTCCCCGGGTATCTACATCCATCCACATTCGCATTGTATATCTGCTTTGTCAATATTTGATGACGATGATCAGTTTATGATTCCGAGACGGTACCGGATAAATTTTATCACTATCCGACAAACGGTTTGTGTGTGAACACAATGTGTAAATTCTATTAATTATGATAATGACAATTAATTCAAATTAAATTTATTAATTAATTTAAAAAAGTACATTGTAATCATATTTTGTTAAATGTATTTAATAAATAATTAGATTTTAACGTAATATTTTAGAATTGACCTTACAATATAGGCTGACCATAATTTAATATTTGCACGCTGTTTCCGATATCGGCAGATTATGGTGGGTTGGATTTTTTTGAATCATGTAACTACAAATTACATGGTATAAAAAATCCAATCTGGAAATAAATTATTTTAATTATTTACACGAGTAGAACTGCTTGAAAGGCAAACTGAATGTTGATTCAAAATATCAAAGGCTAGGGCAACCTGGGGCCCTACCATGAACGCTTATAGCAGTATTATTTCCATCTTGATAAATGTTCGGTTTTATAAGCAACTTTATAGCATATTCCCCGTGTTGGTCCGGGCTTCTTTGCAGAATAGACCATCTGCCTTTCTGGCCAGGCAGCTCGTAAAAGGCGAGCATAGGCTTATCATCACTAACACCGTGACATCTGACTAGGTGGTAGAGTTTCGCAGCGACTCGCCCGGTTTGGTACCACCGCCTTACCTATTCCTGCCGCCATAACGTCATGACGTGTTCCTGTCCGGAGGGTAAGGTAGCCGGTAAACTTACTTTTGCTCGAGGTCTAACATCCTGACCTCAGGTGCTTACCATCTTTGGTGTCTCTAGGCGGCGTGAATTTCTTACCATCAGGAAATCCGTCTGCTTGTTTGCCTTCCTATAACATAAAAAAAAAAAACGTCATAAGGTTGTCTTTCTTCGATGACATTTAGTATTATTGAAATAACACTGTTTTAAGAGCTTATGGTAACCCCCCTGGGTGCTTATTATGTATCTCAGTTGCCAACTCAAAACACAAAAGTGTACATCAAATGACGTCATTTGTGTTTGCTATCTCTATTGTATTTCTGTTGGTCACTGGAGATAGCAAATATAAAACACGACATTTGCCAGCTGTTTGACGTTCCCTTTTCCATTTTAGTTGGCAACTGGATACATAATCAGCCCCCTGGATTGATCGTTATCATTGCAATTAACTTTGGAAGATTAGATCGCTACGTAGTTGCATTAGTCACTAGGATATAATTTCACAATATCTAGACGGTGTACTCAATAAACTGTTTAGGAAGGCTCTATTAAGTTGTAGCTCCTTAATTATCCTTTTATTACTCCCTACGGAAAAAAAGGGTGTTACAAGATTGACGTGTCTGTAGTCAAATCCAAGCTTTCGAATGGATGGACCGATTTGGATGCTGATTTTTCGTATGTTATGGTTATACCTGCCCTCCACGGAACACGGTGATGACGAGCGCTGGCGTTATGATTTGCGGACTTACGGCCAATATTAATAATTAATCCTAATCCAAAACTTGCTGTCCAAGATTGACATTTTGATCCATTTTTATGTTATCGCTTGCCAATAACATATCTGTGGACAGGGTAAATATGGCAATCAGGGAAAAGATAGGCCGGCGGATACGCAGCTATCTAGATTGCTTGAAATCGATCTTAAGAGAAACATTATTAACATTGGCCGATAAGCGAGGCGGTAGTAAGAATTCGGTGTTTAAGTTGTTATATTTTACTATGAATTAAAGCGGCCGAAACCAACTCCAATTAAGTTACATTTCATTTTGTACTCGAACACAATACTAGCGGATTACCGACTAGTTATGAAAAGAATAACGGATCCGATATAATAAATTCTTATTTAATATTAACTAAATGTTTATAATTAGCTAGTAATCTGTTCAACAAAAGTAACACAAATCCGATTCCAATTTTCAGTTTGCACGGCATCGAAATTAAGGAGTAACCCTACTAGTCGCGGATGGATCTTTTTTTCCACATATTAATAACATTCTAAGTTTTTTAATTACATTCGATATCATGACCTAGCTTTTTAGAACAGAAACATTGTAATCTGTTTGTTATTCACTGGATAATCGCCTTTTTAGAGGCTAGCGAACAAACACAAGTCCCTCCTGATGATAAGAGACCAGCGTGGCCTTTTAGACACCATAGATGTTATAGATGCGTCACTGACCTTTAGCGGGATGTTA
>NJDD01003908.1:69677-89540 GCA_002245505.1 Calephelis nemesis | reverse complement strand
CATACGTGTAAAAAAAAATAATTAAATCTTGAGTAATTGGTGATTTTGATGTATCAATTTATGTATAAAAGTTTAAAACATATACCTAAATTGATCGCTTTATTTTGTTAAAGCTTTGTATCTGACTATATAAAAAAATATATTTTAATGGTGCACGAATCGACAGTGAAAAAATAATAAATTAAAAAGGTGTCGTTTTATCCATTGTGGATGAAAATTTTGTAGACGAAACGTCAGCAAGCTGGATGGCTTATTTACGAATAAAAACGGAACACTACCTGTAAACCAGTATAAATTTACAAGACAGCAAGTATTACATTATAATAAAATACACTATAACATATTTTTTAAGAAATAACGAGTGCAAACCCTTCTAGATAGAGAGCGCAAACTGTATGGAGTTTGCGCTCGCCGACCCTGCCGCTCGCTTCCCCGCGTTCCCCCCAGCGTTGCTCTGTGCAAGTACATGAGTCCGCCGACTGTTAGTATTAAGACTGTGGCACGGGTATATAATAAACATATAAACCTTCCTCTGCAATCACCTTATCTATTAAAAAAAACGAATCAAAATCCGTTGCGTAGTTTTAAAGATTAAAGCATGTAAAGGGACGTAGGGACAGAAGAAGCGACTTTGTTTTATACATTGTAAAGATCATCTTTTAAGACTATCATCGTCGGTTAGAAATGTTATACGCTGTATTTTGTGGTAGTTTGTACTTAAGAATACACTTGCAATATTTTACGTATTTTATTGTAACTAGCTCACCCAGCGAGCTTCTTTTCGCTTTGATTTCATGCCATACCGACTGCAGCGCTACTTACTAAGTTCAATTCGGTTTTCAAACCATGCAGGCATCCGTTGAAATATACTTTTTCGTGTTTTTAAAACTACCATCGTGAAAGAGTTCAGTAACCCTCGTTTATATCTTAGAGAAGCTTATATCTTAAAGATGTCACTGATTTGACGATAAGGCCGCCTTTGTGGAATACTCAGTTTTTCAGTTTTTATTTTTATTTAAAACGAACTGATTACCCTCGACTTCGTCAGTATAAAATAGATGCAAACTTTCATTTGCCCCATTATCGTTATTTAGGGGTTATTTTTTTAAAGAAAGAAGTCTTTTTAACTTGATTCTTCAATTAATTGCGCATAAAATGTTATCAAAATTTGTCCAGTGTTTTAGTTTGTAAGCGTAACAAACAGATAGAATAAAAGTTCCATCTGTTTGTTACAATTTATGATATTAATATGAATGTGTCTTCAAATTCTATAAATTTGGTGAAGATGAAAGAGTTATTGTAGTGTGGATTAGTCGGTAAATCGATTCACTGAAGGGAAAACCCATGTTTTCAAAGCGCTAACATCATCTTTGGTGTCCAAGAACGTGGTATATTTCTTCAGGCCACAGGATCACAATGCGCCTATACCTGTAGGGTTTATTGGTTATGGCTGTCTCTACCATCTGGCGTGTGATTGTTCTAATCATATAAAAATATTAAATAAAATTAATATCACGTCTGTGGTGTAGCGGTCCAACTTGGCTTCTTGAGATCCTGGGTTAGAACCCCAGGTCGGGTAAAAAAAATTAGAAATTTTTTATTTTCAATTTTTTTAATAAAAATAACGTTGCCTGGGATTGGATATGAGCCTGGTTGGCGATAGTTCTGCCACCTATCACATTGTGATAGTTAGTGTCTTCTTCTAGTCGTGGATGCCTTAGGCCTTTGCCTACCCCTTCGGGGATATAAGCGTGAGGATACTTACGTACTTTGACAATACGCCATTATCTTCTTTGGTGTCCAAGTACGTGGTGTATTTTTTCAGACCATAGGATAACAATGCACCTTTCTATATCTGTAGTATGTATGGGTTGTGGCTGTCTTTACCATTTGGCGTGTGATTGTTCTGATTATATAAAAAAATGCACATGCTCAACGTACTATGATAGAAGGTCTCATCTTTGCATAGTAAATACGGGCGATGAAGCCCGAGTCAAAAGAGAATCCTATTTATTTTCAATGCTTTGTCCAGAAAATCAAACATACTACTTCCATCGCATTTGAGTAAATAAAATCTTGCCAGCTGTACTACCAAACATGCTAAAAATCTTTTAAGAATCGAACATTAACATTCAAAGCCAAGAAATAGATTAAAAACGAAAATGGAGCAATTAAATAAGTTCTTTTCTTTTTGTTTTCTAATGTTACAGGTAATTTTAGTCGCCTTTGTGATCTAGCGGTTCAACGTAGGACTTGACTTTGAGGTCTCGGGTTCGACTCCCGGGTTGAGCAACAAAAGGAAATTAGAAAATGAATATTTTCAATTTTTCTAATAAAATAATGTACCCGGGATAGGATGTGGACTCAGTTGGTGATAGGCTTGCCAGCTATCACATTGTGAGACTTAATGTCTTTGGCTTCTAGTGGGTGCCCTGTTCATGCCTCTGTCTACTTCGGAAGTACGCTGTTATAAACAGAAAAATAATTCTTAAATTCGGTCAGAAACTATGAAATCATCGATTAACATAGTAAAGAATATATTATAGGAGTCCAAGGTATAACCTCCTTACTTTTTTAAAGTCGGTTGAATTTGGATTTCCGTTATAGTTTACAGACACTAATAATGTTAATTGTGCGTTGCCAAATTGAATAAAGTTCAAATTCGTTTGCCCGTGTTCCAATTTGAAGGGGATTGTAGTCTGTAAATTTATTTACCCGAAAAAAATACGTTACACACCTAGGCATAAATAAACGGCGTCTATTTCTTACAATCAGGAAGTTTGTCTTGTTTGTTTAAAACTATAATTTAGTGTTTTTTATATTTAAATCAGGGAACGAGTATCAGCGTATATTTTATGGAAACTTGAAGTCAGCGCTGAAAGATTTGCATTGTTCCAGAGAAAACATTTCCCTATTCAACATGAAGCGGTTGATTAAAATCTAGACAAAGAAAATTAAATTTGACGACGCTGTTTGTCTTTAGCGCGTCTACTTTCTGTGCCCACCTGATTTATTGTGACGTCATACTTGCTACGTCAACTGCAACTCAATCTTCAAGATAGTTATGTCATTTAAGTATAATCTAGATAGTTTTAAGTGCAGTAAAAATGCAAAAACCGACTCAAATTCACTGCGTTTCCGATCTGATAATTTCTTTTTAATTAATTCTGAGGTCGTCTCATATAAAAATTATTATGATCTGACAATTGATTTTTGGGTTATACATTAATAACTATAAATCGACTTTAATTAGATCTTTTCCTGCAGAGGGGTTCTTGTATTAAGTAAAGGTAATTTAAATACCTAACTGAAATTCTTATAGGGTATGGTATAAACGCAAAAACTTCTAAATTTTTATAAAATTTTGGACACACGTAGAGGGTAACTTAGATTAACAGATAGGATAGTTTTTATCCCGAAAAAAAGGTTCCTGTGGGACCATTAACCATGCGGACCATTAACGCTGCGGGCACCAGCTAGTAATATATAATTATAAAAATTGTACCTATTTACTACTAGCTTTAAAAATTACGACATAATCAACTATATCGTACCTGCTAACAAATTTTTGGCAAGTTAAACGTTAACATAACTCACGAACCACCTCGGAATAATCTAACCATTCAAAAAAGATCCACAAATATTATTTATATACATAACCACCAATTGATTACCTATACTTTTTTGGAGTCGGTTACAAAATTTTTTTACGCAAAATTCATATACGTCTACGGGCCTACCACATTCATCAGTAACTTTTCCTACGAAATTTGTGTGAATTTGCTACGGGTGAAATTTTGTTTAGACTTTTTGAAATGAAATACAAATGTATGTGGCGGGCCTTATTTGATCCACCTGGCTACTGTTTTATCATACAAAAAATAATTACATATTACTTTTAATAGATTTAATAAAATACATTAACATAATATTTTTTTTGTGTCAGCGAATTCAGCTGATTCATTATGAAGTGAATTTTAGATTAAAGAAAACAAAATATACTTTTACTTACATTCTTGAAAACGTAATAAAAGTAACACGTTGTAATCTCATTTTTATTTTAATGCGGTATTTTTGTGTCACTTAGCCACAACCGGCTAAAAGTGTAACTTGTTAATATTTATTTAACAATGTAAGTTGTAAATATATGTCTTAGCAGAGGATAAAATATATTTTTTTAATACTACACTACTTTCAAAGCAAATACATGTTCCTGGACAAGTTGCACAAGTTGAATCTAACCCCAAAATAAGCAAATTATATGCTTGTGTATGGATGTTAGTCAACGATACTAAAACATAGAAATATTTAAAAAGATACCAGAATAAATTTAATAAACACTTAGACATTTCATCACTCAAATATCTGCCCCCGTCGGGAATCGAACCCGAGCCTCGCGGTTGGTCAGTGTAGTTAGGCGTGTACGCTAGCAACTCGACCAACGAGAAGAGATAACTTGAGACATATCTTTTCTGACAACCGAGATAATTGAAATTGATTGAAAATTGTAAAAAGTATATTCGCACCCGCATCCCTTTATTAAGAGTGTTGTCAAATCCGGGGAACGTTTAGAAAAATTAAAAAAAAACACATTTCGAGTGACCTGGTAATCAAATCTGGGATTTTGTGTAGTCAACGCCAACACCGGATCATTAGACCACAGAGCGATTGGAACAAAGAAAATAATTTAAAAGAAAAATGCTGCTTACAACTAAAATTGTTCGTTTGAACTATATTCGAGGTTGCGAAGATCTTAAATGACTTGCCAAATTGGTATATCTACCGCCTGACCACGTTACCTATTTTTGTCTCCAAAACAGGTGCTTCATGGCTCTTGCTCCATATCGGAATTTCAGAGATTCGATCATTGAAATTTTAAGCTGAATATTTTAGCTTCATACTATTTATAGACAACTAGCTAGCCCTGATAACGTCATACCGCCTTAATTTTGTGGTTTACAAACCGAATCCAGATGTCCAGTTGTGTTTTTAAACCGCTTACAAAAGAATTGATTGATGATATACTCAGATAATACATTTCCAAGATATTAATAAGTAAAATTGATAACCCAATTTACTATCACACAATTTGCCTTCGATGAAAAAATAAATGACATTTTATTATAATAAAATATTTTCGATTTTTTCTTTGTCAATACAATACAATTCTGTTTAGGTGAACAGATATAATTTATCATCGCTGTATATCCTATTAATATTATAAATGCGAAAGTTTGTATGTATGGATGTATGGATGTTTGTTACTCTTTCACGCAAAAACTACAAAGCCGATTACGATGAAATTTGGTATGTAGGTAGCTGAAGACCCAGAATAACATATAGGCTACTTTTTATCCCGGAGTTCCCGCGGGATTGGGACTTACGCGGGTGAAACCGCGGGGCGCAGCTAGTTTTTAAATAATTATTAATGACATAAAAAATATATGTCAATTGTCTTAGTTTCGGCAAGCAAAATAATATGTATGTTATATTTGTTCCTATAGTCAACTTCCTCAATGTAATTATTATATTACATTTCAGTTGTATTGTTTTTCCCTAACGCCTATAGAAAGTGCGTAGAAATTTATATTATTTTAATGTTAATTTTATACCGCAAAATGACTAGACTATATAATTACAACGGAATTAAAATATACTTAGAAAATACTTTAGACATTACTTAGCAACTAAATATTTAAAATTATAATTACTTTACCACATGCGGCTATTTATCTTAAAAGGCCTGGGTCAACCAAATTAAGTAAGATTTAATCGGAGGTTAAACAAATGTTACTGTTTCAAAACATGACTTATTTTAATTTTCTGAAATCGATTATTATTATTCATTAATTTTATGTCCAAATGAACTTAATTTCTTAAGAAGAACTTCTAGAACTTCATAAAAGAACTTCTTAAGAAACTTAAAATGTTACATAGTTGATCCCGTCATCCTTATTATTAGTGCACCTTTTGTTCCCCTCTTTTTGATAAACTAAAATGGTAATAATATGTCGGAATGGTTTTAATAAATGAAAATATTTTTATTATTTTGTATGTGGGTAGTTAAATCGGTGATAATTAAAACCTAAAAAGTTTTTTTCTCCATAGTTTTGTTGTTTTAGAACATATTTTGAAGTAAAACCCAAAATATTTTTAGTAATAATTTTAAACCTAGAGTTAAGACTTTTAAAATATTCTTATTTTTTTAAATTTATTGTAAGGATATTGGGATGGAGTGAAGTAAAAAATATCAAGTTAAACTGAAAATTCGTATCTCAGATTTAACTATCTGATTCGTTCAAAATTAATCCTAGATTAAATTACGTAGAAATTATAACGAGTCGTTACGTCAATAAGTTTTATTGGTAAACTCAAGCCTCAGTGACGAATAAAAATCTTAACCTATAGTTGTAACTTATAAAAGATTTCTCATTGTGTTATTACCCTCGGGATAGTGTGGGAACATAGGAATAAACAAGAATAAGGCCAGTGAACCTCTTTTTTCTGCAATAGCAGCTCATGTAACTACTTTTTGTCTTAATTTTACAATATCTTACTCATTTTGCTATAATAATATAACATTATAGTCGTTAGCTCGTGATTTTCTCTGTCGTTTAAAACTTGTGCGTTCTTTTAGTTTGATGATGAAATAAGGGTTCACTTATTTTTTTATTAGCAGAGAAATGAGTCATACGGTCGCTTATGGGATATGGACATCGTATAGACTCAAAAAGATGGTATTGCACTCGAATATCTTTGTCCAATATTTAATCAAATTTATTTGCCTGGCTCATTCCACTCGTTCCACATATTAGTCCAAGATTTGCTTGTAATTAATTAATGGCTGTACCATAATTATTCTATTCAGAAGCTCACCCAGTTGGGTACACCGCCTTACCTGTTCCTACTGCTAAATTTGTCAGTGCTTGTCATTGTTGTGCTCCACACGGAAGTTAAAGTAGCTAGTAGATTTATACACGTGTTCTAAAATACCGTGCGTAAGTATAGAGATGTCATTGCTTTTTTTACGTATCCAGTGCTGTACAGGTACGACTAGGGTTGAAAACCGTCCCGATTTTTGCGGGACGTCCCATTTTAAGAACCTTTAACGTCCGACGCCTCAGTCCCACTCGGACGCAAAATATCTTTGTTGGTTGGTTTTAGGTACGCACTACGCAGGCACATACTATTTTGTGTTTACAAATTAAAATAACGCTCATTTAGAAGGTTACTTAAAGCTGTCATAGTAAAGTGTAAAACACGCTATAGATACCTATTATTATAAATGTAAGTGGGTTTTTTATTTTAGGTACTTCTAATACTGATTTATGATGAAAAATCACATTATCTTTAATATAAACAAAATTAGTCGGATACCGCATCTAAATCCTCTGGTCGAATCTGTGGTCCTGCGTCGGTTTTGACTTCTTGAGGTCCCGGGGTCGATTCCGGGGCAACAAAATAGAAAATGTATATTTTCTATTTTCTATTAAAAAATAACTTTACCCGGGATTGGAAATGTGCCCGTTTGGCGATAGGCTTGCCACCTGTCACATTGTGGGACTTAGTGTCTTCGGCTAGTTGTGAGTGCCTGGGTTGTGCTTCTGCCAATCTCTTCGGGGATATGGGCGTAAAAATACTAAATCCTCGCAAATTCGTAGTATGATGACAGGACTAGGTCATTGTTATGTAAAATTTACGTTTCCGTTTTTTTTCCTTTACATTACCGTTGTTAGGTACAAAGCACACGACAACAGTTATATAATGCATACATTAATGTCTTTCTTCACAAACAAGTAACATTATTGGATAATTATAAATTCCTATCGGTTGCAAAGATAGCGTTAGCTGGCGACCCTAATATGGATAGTAACGGCAACGATAATATCGTTCATAACTATTGCACTTGATGTCTTGTTAACTTGCGCTTTCGTTCAGCAAAAGCTTATTCGATTTTCAGTTATTCTATACTTGAGAAATCACTTGTAGCTGTTCATTAAGTAATAAAGAATAGTAAGTACAATAGTACTAGATTCATGAGCATGCTCATTTCATTCACTTCTGCGCGTATTATGTTCTACTTTATATAAAAAGTAATTAACAAATGTTTTTTTTTGCAGAAATGTAAGTAATATGTTCGGCAAATCGTGTATTTGTTGCACGTAATTTTTGGATTTGTTAATCGTAAAAAATTATTAAAGATATCATATTTGATCTAGAAGCTTCTTGGAATAGCTTGACGAGGAGATATATACTACTTTCGCGTTTATGTTTTTCTTTTAACTGTTCATATTTATTAAAGAAATATATTGTAAATTTGATGGTGTATGTCTATTTATCTTTCTTTCACGTATACATTGCAATGGTATACATTTTCCCTGTAAAAATTGTAATAAACAAAAAATTGTAGTAATAAACATTGAAAATAGATTTATTTGTTTATTTCAAGCTTTTGCACTTTGGTGTGCAAATGTGGACTTAATACTACATAGCATTCTGTGCCAGTCAACCTAATTTTATTTGAATGAATAGTTAAATGAGGTGCATAAAAAACTAACTAAACATTAGCAAACTAATTTAAACCTAACTTTAGGTAGCATAATAAATTCATAACACATATATATCACAAAAAAATATACATATTCTTTAAACAGTCATTCTAATATGTTAATATACATATTTCTATATAAATAAAAATGAAAAGATTAATTTATGTAACCTATTAAAAGATTCATATTTTTATGAAATGTAAAAACTCCCTTGCCGACTTGAAAGCCAACCGCTTATTAGTGTGGCGGTTTGCTGCAAAACATGTGTCGCTTTTGAAAAGGTTTTTATACTCTTATATAAGTTTTCTTTAAATATTATTAGAAAATAGGAATATCACTCGCAGTTATTTTAAATTCGAAGTGTTCAGTTAGTTGGTTTAGTGGAAATCAGTCTTTGGATGTGTTTTGTCTTTAAATAAAATAACTTTCCACATTGCTAAAATAAAATAACATAGACGATAATCTGAATGCACTTTTTTTGTTAAAGAAAAGAAAAAGTTTTTTTAAATATTAGTCAAAAATCTTACTACGGCCACCGTTTCTCGAAACAAGAATTTGTATAAAACATTACAGTTACTTAATGTAATATATTTCTAAACTAAACTTAAGCACGTTCTTTTCGCTCTGTAAATATTTATGTTTAGCATTCGCAGTGAACATGCAAATTTATATGATTATACGATTAGTGTTTGCATAATGTTACGATAATATTATGACTTTCGGTATAAAGCTATTGGAATCGTATTAAACGGTCAAGACTGACACTTAGGAATCTCTCACGCGATCAAATTAGCGTTATTTACAATACGCATTGACATCTATATATTAAAACGTGAAGCACACTTTGGACCCCTTTTTTACAAAAATTTCGCTGACGAAGGATTATGAAATTTGGCACACTTATAGTTTACTAGCTGCGCCCCGCGGTTTCACCCGCGTAAGTCCCAATCACGCGGGAACTCCGGGATAAAAAGTAGCCTATATGTTATTTTGGGTCTTCAGCTACCTACATACCAAATTTCATCGTAATCGGCTTTGTAGTTTTTGCGTGAAAGAGTAACAAACATCCATACATCCATACATACAAACTTTCGCATTTATAATATTAGTAGGATGTGCAGAACGCTAATATTTTTTAAGTGCATTCAACATTCAAAAAACAAAACATTACAAGTACTATCGTACATTTGACATACACAAACAAATATATTGATGATATTGGCAAACAGATGGTGCACTAAAAAGTTTGGAAACAAAGTAGTTGATCTTAAGAAATGAAGACGGCGTTCTAATCAACGAGATATTAAAATTTATTATGGTCCAATTTCGACCAACGGGCGACCACTAGTAAAAATAAAACTGTGATCTGCCTCAAAATTTCCAGAGTCGTTTGAAATAAATTATTGTTTTAACTTAGTAATAATATATTTTAACAATATCAATCGATAGTTGAGGTGTACAATACATGTGGTTTATACTCTCGAATGAAAGTAAATATACATTTCAGGTATCTCGAGTATCCTGTTTCCGCGTCATATTTGCTTTCGAGTAACACCTTGGATGCATTATACGTTTACAAAGTAGATAAAACTGAATATACTGCTTCTAAGCTTATCTTCTACAAAAATATACTTGTACTTCTGCTTGATGGATTTTCAAGGAACATAATTTAGAGCTTGATTCTTCTTGAAATAAACTACCTAATCTGTAATATAAAACGGAATTGCTAAATGTGTTTGTAAGCGCGTTACTTCCGAGCGACTGAACCGATTTGGATAGTTCTTTATTTGTTGTATTAGTTATTGTCAGGAGAATGTTCTTATAAAAAGAATAACTAGAAAAATTACAGGGAAACTGAGAAAAACAATACTTTATTTTTCCCATACCAACTGAACGGATTGAACGAAGTTCGCCGGGACGGCTAGTTCGAAATAAAGTGCTTTACGATATGAAACTAGCAAACATCATCATCATCATCATCAGCCGGAGGACGTCCACTGCTGGACATAGGCCTCTTCCAAAGAGCGCCACAAGTCACGGTCACCAGCCGCTTGTAACCAGCGACTCCCCGCGACTTTGACCAGGTCATCAGTCCACCAACTAGCAAACATAACCCGGAAAAAATAAATTGAATAAGCATTCTAAAACATTTTCATTGTTCAAGTTACCTATAACAATTATTTTGCTAAAATATCTTCAACGTACACAACCATAATATATAAAAAAATATTAAATAAACATCAACCCGTTTACAAATTGATGCTATCTTCGTGCGCACGTGTGTGCATTTCCTAATGAGGATAATAACTTACCCGGAGTTACGTTTTCATTAGCTGTGATATTATAAATGTCTCAATATTATAATATACATTACAAAGACATTTACATTTCATGTTTAATTGCAATGAAGCTTTGCAAGAGGCATAGCTTTCCTTCATGAGTATAATGTTCTTACATCTGTTCAGCGCAGTTTAATGGAATAGAAGTGTTTTATGTTTGTGAAATATAAGGAGCTTATACGACTGCTTTGTGTAAGTTGTGTTCGTGGGTTCTATTAAATACGAGTGTACTAATCATTCTTGTAGAATAATTTGTACGAATCTTTATATATATAATTCTTGTGTTCGTGTGTGTGTCAGTGAACTCCTTCTAGACGGCTGGACCGATGTTGATGAAGCTTTTTGTGTGTATTCAAGGGAATTTGAGAATGGTTTAGATTCACAATTTGGTCTCCTGGAAAATGGTTTTTAATTATTTTTTTAATAATAAGTAGTTGTTGATTTTGGAATGTTTCACATTGTATCCGACAGACTGCGCTACTATCGAAGTATTAATGTCAAACGATACGAAGTTTGCTGGGTCAGCTAGTATTCGTATATTTCTATGTTTCGTAAGTTTATACATATAGTAACACTAAACAATTATAGATATTTAATGCGTAGAGTAATAGGGTTTATAATATACTTTGTAGGAATAATCGTCTGTTTCTGTGCTTTCTGAAAGAAAGGGTTCTGGAAAAGGAAAAGGCTCTGCTGGTTCGGTCATGTGGAAGAAATGACAGATGAATACCAATGTATGCAATGCGAGTGTGGATGGATTTAGGGATCCAAGACTTAGTTGATATTCCATGATCAAGTTTTGTTATCCGAGGGTTTGCATGAAGGTTTGCATGAAAAGAGAAATGAATGTGGAGGAAGCCAGCTGGGTCTGCTAGGATCTTCAGATTTGGCACTTGATTTTCTCCTACCCCGTAAGGAACTTTTTGTGAAGTAATTAATACTTCACAAAAAGTTCTTTGCTTCTTTCTTTCTTGCTTCGTTCTTTGCTTCGTTAAGGTGAGCGTGCTATCGGCAGTTGCAGATGACAGCTCGATTCGAAATAGTGCCCTGAGTTTGTTTAATATCACTTATGACATATAGACTTATGACAGCTTTGTCAATACCATTGCAGTAGATATATCAGTCGTCATGGTAGCTCATGCCGGGCTCAGAGATCAATTCAGGCATGAAGACATAAATCTCGGAGAAAAAACACATTTTCTTTATAATTATAATTGTATTACGTAATTTAGTAGTAGTAGTTTGCCACCTATCACATTGTGGGACTTAGTGTCTTCGGCTAGTCGTGGGTGCCCTGGTTGTGCCTCTGCCTACCACTTCGGGGATATGGGCGTGAAGATACGTAATGTATCCACGAATTTAGATGGATACCAAGTATTGGTTTTAAAGTTATATCAGCTGAACCCAAATTACTATGTTTTTGTAAAATATGAATCTAATATAATACAGATTCAAATATTTTCTTAGAATTTATGTGGCGCATATAGAATCGTGCATAGATTATCGCTAAAAGTCCACTCGATAGATCGATCACATTATATTAAAGAGTGTGACGACGTGTTGCTTTACGCGCTTTAATCGATTTCTCATTTGCATTTGGAGAAAGCCGAATCGAATCGAACTCGATATCATTACGATATGCTCATATTACTAATATGAGCAGGTAATGACAATTTGATATTAAAATTTGGAGAAATCAATAGGTCAGTATCACTTGTTTAGTTGTGTATAGCATAGGAGGCAAACATTATAATAGTGACGTCCTCGTATCACTTACTATTTTTACATTTTTATTTATAATATAAACATAATCATAATATATAATATAAACATAATATAGAATATATTATATTCTATATCTTAAGCAGTAAATATGCAGGCGATTTTTTTATACCAAGAATCAAATTTCGTCTATATAAACCTAAGATACAATTAATACGTCCCCGGCCTGCTACTAGTGTACTTCCTTTTTTATTCCTACTCTGCATAAGCACTAATAGACTTATAGTTGATAACAAAGTTTTTTGTTATGGATGTTACTATTTTGATTAAGTTTATTTAAATTTTCTGCCCGGCTGCTTAACATTCAAACACGACAATCCCATGCACTGGTTTGCCGGAGCAGCTAGTATAATATAAATACTGTTAATTTTAATTAAATTTGTCGTACTTGCAATATTCATCAAACTGTGATGTTTCGCAACAAATATATTTTTTTAATTACATTATGTAAAATAGAGTGAAAACGTGTTAAATATTGTAAAGTTTAATATAAAGTATGTTATGAATACATTTGTTTTTTATCATAATGAGTGTAGTTGGACCATTGTTAAAATGTGAAAAACAGATACACGTGTTTGTTTTATGTGTGAATCTACCTTTATGATTTTATCATAAAATTTGTCATAACACCGCGGGAAATAGTTTGTGTAATTGTATCTAATCTTCTTTATGTATGTCCCACAATTAGATTTTTTGTGTGATAATTTTTGTCAGGAGAAGGTTCTTAATAAAAAAAATTTAGTTTAAGGAAATATTAGAAAAATAAACAAGTATACATTTTACATATCTGTCAGTCAATTGGCATAACTGTCAGTAATTAAATCACTGCAATGTTAGTCGGGTCGGTTAGATGCATATAAAAGAGGCACAAAATAGTGCTGATCTCATGTAATTCATCATCAATTTGAAGTAATTTAAAGTAAAATAATAAGGTCTCCTCTTGGCATGCATAAAATATCGTTACAAACAATATCACTTCGCCACAAATTGCCCCACCGGGGTAATTCGTACCTGTCTGCAGTTATTCACGGGTAAATAGAGAGTAATTTCTGACAGTATGTAGGCTACGTCATTGTAGGTTAATGGCACACTGCATCACACGCTGCGCTTTCTTGCAGTTGGATTCATGACTATACACAATGATAATATCTTTATGACATGTCCGTGGCTTATGGAATTTAATTGAATATACGATTCGGGTAATAGAAATACTCGTTTTGCTTGCACTTTTTTTCTTTTGAAATTAAATAATTTGAAAATTGTTTGTTTGCGGATTACGTGTGTTAAAAAGTTCTCATAAAATAATTTAAGTTTTTCAACATATTCGACTTTATTGTGGTGTGCAAATATTTTAATATTTTCAAGAAAAAATATTTGATTGCATATGTTTTAATTTTTAAACATTTTTTTAAATTTATTAATTACTAGCCTAACCAGCGAACTTCGTTTTGCTTGACATTAACAGCTATTAACAGTTTGTATGAATTAAGGCCTTTTTTCCAGCAATTTTCCCGGTTTGTCTTTTCATAAGAACATTCTCCTCGTTGACCGCCTCGTTGGTCGAGTGGCTAGCGTACACGCCTAACTACATCGACCAACCGCGAGGCTCGGGTTCGATTCCCAATGGGGGCAGGCTTTTGTGTGATGAACATTTAGATGTCTGCAGTTCCGGGTCTGGGTGTTTATTAAATTTATTCTGGTATCTATATAAGTATTTATATGCATTAGAAACGTTGACTAACACCCATAACACAAGCATATAATTTGCTTACTTTGGGGTTAGATTCAATTTGTGTGATTTGTCCAGGGATACACATAGAGATAGACTACATGATATAATTTTAAAATTTAAATAAGTTTAATCCTAGCTACCACAAATCAACACCGTTTCCGTCATCTATGATTGAATATATTTTACTGATACTTCGCTATCTTATCACGCTGCTATCTTACTCTTAAGCACGGAAAACGACGAAAGTGGTCACTGACGGTATAACGGCACGAACAGTTAAGGTGGTGATTCCAGCCCGGGCGAGCACCACAGCACTGCTGGCTAGTTGTGATTGTCTGCGTTCGTGGAGTAATTTAAATAATCTTTTAGAAAACAACCATCGTGTCATGGGGTCATCACATCCTGAACTATAATTGTTATAAGAGTAGATGCTGAAGCTTGATACTTCAAAGGTATTTACAATAATGGTTAGCCCAACCGTGTTGTAAATTCTCCAAGAATCTTATAGCCGATTAAATTTAATAGCTAAGATGTAATAAACATTAATACAAAGGAGATGGCACGGAACATTAACCTGGGTTCAACACAATACAGGCAAACTTTCATTTAGTTTCTTAATTTTGCCCTAATGTTGAATAGACTACCATTAAAAGGTAAAAAATATATGTCATAGTTTAGGAAGATACAAAAAATCTCTGAATGTCGTTTCGCAGGAAAATGTATTATCTAAAAAGGGTTTACAACCAACAAGACTTCTTTATTTTTTGAATGGCTAATATGTCGCTTACTGCTATTTTCGCAACTTAACCGGACTTTAAGAAGACCACTTTTGATAGAGGTCTCTGTAGCAAACTTTGGTCAAGATAACTTGTACTAAACTTACCAATTTTTTCTGCTATTATGACGGTGTTGATTTTCTTCCCCAAAGTACTAAGAAAGCCTTGCACATGTGTTATATCACCTACAATGTCTGTAGGCAACGGTTGTCTTTTACCACCTTTTTCCCTGTGTTGGTCTCGGCTCCTTTGCAGAATAGACCATCTGCCTTCCTGCCAGGCAGCTCGTTAAAGGCGAGCATAGGCTTACCGTCACTAACACCGTGACATCCTACTAGGTGATAGAGTTTCGCAGCGACTCACCCGGATTGGTACCACCGCCTTACCTATTCCTGCCGCCATAACGTCATGACGTGTTCCGGTTCGGAGGTTAAGGTAGCCGGTAAACTTACTTTTGCTCGAGGCCTAACATCCCGGCCTCTGGTTGGCAACGCACCATTATACTTTTGCTCGAGGCCTAACATCCCGGCCTCTGGTTGGCAACGCACCATTACCAACTTTGGTGTCTCTAGGCGGCGTGAATTTCTTACCATCAGAAAATCCGTCTGCTTGTTTGCCTTCCAAAATCATAAAAAAAACATCATGAGGCCGTATACTTTTTCGCTGTCCGAGGGTGGTGTTTTTACAGTAAAACATTAATTTCTTCGTGATTATTTCAATTTTGCACTTTCACTGGACAAAGACAATGCCACCAAATCGATTAATTTCACTCAAAATAAACACGAAATTCGTTAATTACGAATAAATGGTCGTAGTTTTTTATCTTTTCTTTCGAGTGCGCCAAAACTCTTGGTAGTGCTATAGTTGGAGTACTAGATCCTATTAATATTATACATGTGAAAGCTTGTATGTTTGTTTGTTACTCCTTCACGCAAAACCTGCTGAACGGATTTGCTTGAAATTTGGCACACATGGAGGTATTAACATATATGATAGTTTTTATCCCGATAAAATGATCCTGTGGGATCATTAACCACGCGGGCAACGCCGTGGATAACAGCTAGTATACTATAAAGTATCAAGTACCGACTGTCATTTTTACTTTATACTTTTATATTATATTTATTATTATATTTTGTCTTATAACATAAAAAATAAAGGTTTTAAATATTGTGTGCTTCGAACCAAGGAAATAACAAACAGACAGGAGCAAACGGTGACTTACGAGTACTTCTATTTCGAGTATAGCTGGAGAAAAAGAAAGTAGATACTAAACGCGGTGTGCTTTAAAAGAAGCGAAGAACAGACAGACGCGAAAGGCGAACTTTTAGATCGTGTCTATTATATTCAGATATAGCTGATGAACTATACTTATTGGTTATTTACATTTAAATCCATTTCTGATATTTTTTTAAAAATGATTTTGTTTAAGTATTAATCGGATATTTTTATAAGTATTACTAGCTGCGCCCCGCGGTTTCACCCGCGTAAGTCCCAATCCCGCGGGAACTCCGGGATAAAAAGTAGCCTATATGTTATTCTGGGTCTTCAGCTACCTACATACCAAATTTCATCGTAATCGGCTTTGTAGTTTTTGCGTGAAAGAGTAACAAACATCCATACATCCATACATACAAACTTTCGCATTTATAATATTAATAGGATTGCCAGTATTGAATGAAGAGAGATGAGATTTACTACATAAGTAATTTGGCGTGAAAACACTTATGTTTTAATTTAAAGGAGATGGTACGGAACAGCATTAACCTGGATTAAACACAGTATAAACTTTCATTAAGCGAACTCAAGGCAATTATCATCAGAACATAGCTGTGAGAACAAAGATCTTTGCGCTTGATTTAGGTACGGGTTTTCACATAACCATAGAAATTATAGATATCAGATAAGTGATTTGTACATTCACATAGTTAATGCTAAGATAACTCCCAGTGTTAGTTAAATAGGTCCAGCGGTTACTGTGCTTAATCTGAAATAGCTAATTATTTTTGCTTAGAACTGTACAAATAAATGGCACTATCGTTTAGAAGAATCACTGTCGTAATATTCAAGTTAAGATATAAATGTACCTACAAATCTGATGTAAAAGGTCAAAATAACGCTGTAGGCTAGCGTAGCTAATTATTTTTGCTTAGAACTGTACAAATAAATGGCACTATCGTTTAGAGGAATCACTCTCACAATATTCAAGTTAAGATATAAATGTACCTACCTACAATACAATTCTGATGTAAAAGGTCAAAACAACTCTGTAGGCTAGCGATATAAATGGTTGTCAAGTAGTGTTAACGCTACGGGTAATATTATTTCAATATTTATTGTTTTTAATCAATATTTTTCTAATAGTGCCATACATAGAATAACTGACATATTATCTAACATTGAGAAAAAGCGTGCTGTAGAAAACAGCTGCTGGTGCTGCGGTATGTAATGGCCGATGTCTCAGATTACGTGAGCTAGGTTACCAACTACTCTACTCTACAGTACGGAACACGACAATGACGTAGTAGGTAAGACGGTTACGGCAATCCGGACGAACTGCTGAAGAACAACACGAAACCTATGTACGAGTAGCCATGTTCATCCTGGGGTCATTGAAAAGTGTGATGGTCGCAGACTTTCTCAGTCGTTATAATTGTAAAGAAACGTCTGAATTAAGCATAGCCCACCACGATGTCCTAATAAATATGGTATTTGCAGTTTCCCTGCATTTAGTACTCCCATCATCTGTGATTTATGACATTAGTGATTGATGACGGTAATATTATTGTAAAAACTATCAGTTTCACTTAGTGATTAGATTAATTGGACTTTTTAATGGGGTTAGATGTTTTTACTGTTATCTATAAGTACACACACATCTCCAATCCAGAGTAGACAGAAAATATCGAGGGCCATTTGACATTATTCTTTACTTTACTTATTTACTTTATACTAGTGGTCGCCCGTTGGTCGAAATTCGACCATTATAAATTTTATTTTCTTATTAATAAAAACGCTATCTTCATTTCTTAAGACCAACTACTTTGTTTCCAAACTTTTTAGTGCGCCATCTGTGATCTTTTATCGTTACAATCAATATATTTGTTTGTGTGTATCAAATGCATGGTAGTGTGGGTAATGTTTCATTTATTGATTTAATGTACTTTATAAGCATTGCTATTGAAAAACATTAGCGTTCTGCACTTCTGCTACACATAAACTATAAATGTGTCAAATTTTATGCTCCTGCGTCCGCGCGCAATTTCGTAAAAAGGAGTCCAAAGTTTTGGCATCACGTATTAATATATAGATTATTTATTTACCGAATTGACTAAAGTAAAAGATCAAAAGTGTATTCATTCATTCATTCAAATAATACTAGACCGATATGGTGGTGGAATGTCAAACTAATTCTCTATGGGCGTAAGAACCCATAGAGAATTAGGTTGACATTCCAGGAACCATAAACATTCGAAATGTAAATGTTTTTTGTCTATATTTTAGAGAGACTTTTGTAACAAGTGATGCGGTTATTAGAAATCAAATACAAAATAAGTCATTGGTATATCGATGATTAAATATAGTGATGACGATTGTCAGAATGCAGAAATTTTAATAAAGTAGATGTTGCTGAAGGTTTTGGCTGCATATTAAAATTTAGCCCTCCCGCTGGAACACGGATGTTGGGATAAAAACTGACCTATGTAGCTCTCTAGTCTGATGTCTCTACACATAAAAAATGCTATGTAAAGAGTATAGATTATATGCATATAGTGTCTATACATATAATTTTTAAGATCAGAAAATGCCACCTGAAGTTACGAAATTGTCGCGTTTTGTGATGAGATTTATTTATGTATATACTATATACATATGTAACTCTAAATGAATGAACGAATCGATCAGTGTTGCCAGCGTACTATTTAAATCGTTTATCTACGACTTTAGTACCGATGTTCTTACACTCATTTTTAGCGGTATGAGATCTTAAATTTAATAGAAGTTTTATATATAGAATCATTAAGGTGTATGTTTTTTTTTAAATTATTTGTGCCATCTATTTATTTCTAGAGCATAATTTTAAAAGATTTCAACCCTGATTAAATGTTTTCTGTCACACTATTATATATTGAAGAAATTATTGTACTAATGCGTTAAGGCGGTTTCATCACGTCTAAACGACTTCTGCCAGTTTAAAATATGTTTGAGATTCGTGCAAATAAATTATTTTAAAAATGTCTTGTCTCAAAATGTTTTTATTTGGAAGTTGTATTCATTAAAATGAATTGACGTTAACATGTATTGAATAAGTTTTCCATTTAAAGCTGAAGTTCTATCGCATAGCAAGATGGTCGTATAGACTAGAATACGTTAACCGGAAGATGTCCCTTGCTAATCGTAGCCGCCCGCCATATATAGCGATAGCTGTCGATCCTGACTCTTGACTCCGTCGGCGTTTTAACGAGATTGCCCTCTACATTGTTGGAATACCGTTTTACACTGTCGCTACGACATTTAATACTATTTACTTTAAACGAATAGGAATACCGTAAACGATTTTCTTATTTCAAACTGACTTTGGTTTTAGGATTGGTTTGAATTTAGAACGGAAATCACATAAAAAGAAAAATATGTATCGCGCAGCTTTAGAATTCTTAAAAATCTACTATCGGATCGGAACGCTA
>NJDD01003908.1:49043-68235 GCA_002245505.1 Calephelis nemesis | reverse complement strand
ATTAGTTTACCTTAGGAAACATGACTATGCACTCAAGGGAAACCATTTTGTTCTCGTACATTAAAAGGTATAATGAACGTCGCGGATGCAATTCCCTTCCTAATAAGGTATTTCCAGGACGCATATTTTATGGCATATTAAGCGTTTTTTAAGAAAGAGTGGATGGGCGCCTTTTAGCTTTGTATAATTCTTCGTCTCCTTCTTTACTTTCTTTGGGTGAGGTAATAATAATCATACTAACTAATACATTACAATCTAGTCACTGTAAAGGTGTGATTAAAATCTCTTTTAATCTTCTAGGTTACATTCCTGTCTCTTCACTTAAATCCATCAAATTTTACTCAGTATCTCCAAATCAACTTATACTTTTGTCGTGAACCACCTTAACACCAGGCGTACAACACTACATTAGTTCTTACGGTTTTGTCTTTGTCAACCTTCTTAATATATTTGTCATTAAGAAGCTGGATTGCCTCGATATTTGCATGATGACTAGGTCTAAATTGATGAGCCTCTGTGTTTATTTTTAATTTGTCCCTGATCAGCTCCGTTTTGGAATACCCATTTGATTTATAATATAACTAGCGGCCCGCCCCCGCTTCGCACTGTTATGAAATATACACATAAACCTTTCTCTTCAATCACTTCATCTATTTAAAAAACTGTATCGAAATCCATTCCGTAATTTCAAAGATTTAAGCATACAAAAGGACATAGGGACAGAGGAAGCGACTTTGTTTTACACTATGTAGTGATGTAGTTAGGGCGCAAACGCAATGTCTGTGCTTTCGCTTTGTTTGATCTTTTCATTTATGTGATACACATTCTTAGAAATAAAAACCTAAGATGATAAAGATATTGTGCGTAAGACTACGTTTTGTTTTTTATCGTTGCGTGGCTTAGTTGAGCGTGACGCGCCATTTTGTCGACTGCTCTTACCGATACGGTCTACATGTTCCGAGTATCCGTTGGATAACCCTAGTGTCATTCTTAGGTTTCTTACGGGAGAAAGTGCTGGTTTTCTTTCACCGTACATGTTACTTGGACACTTTTGTTTTCATTGACATTTCTTTTTATAAGATAACACGTTCCTTCCGGTTTTACTAGCTTATATGGTAGAGAATAATCCTGTATTTTATCTGACTTCGAGAAAAGGAGGATGTTATACGTTCGACTTCTATATTTTTTTCTGTGTTTATCGATTTTTTAGTCAGTTCTAAATCGATTTTATATTTTTTGTTTCAAGGAGGATTTAAATGAAACGTTTAATTAAACATAACTAGCATTAAAAGAAATTATAAAACATTTTACAATACAGATTCTTCTTATTTAATAGATAGTCCCATTGCTATCACGTCAGTATCTGATCATAGGGACCCCGGGAAATCAACTAAAATACAACATTTTCGCGTACTTAGACGAGGTATCCTTTGAAATAGAAATCAAAGTTTTGCACTGCATTAAATTTTAATATGTATGTTATTCAAATTATCTGAAAGTATTGAGTTTTTAATTTTAATACCTTTTAAAATAACTTGAAATTTTCAAAAAGTTTCGAGAATTAAATACATATACTTAGGTGGGAAATATGTAGATATATCTCGAAAGGGGATTAATTTCCATCCAGTCCACAATATTTTTTTCTATTTATTATTTCAGTATTTTATTCCCTATTTGTTATTTGTCTTATTTTGCATAGTTTAGTTATGCTAAGTACAAAGAAATTATTCATAGAACAAGTCTGAAACGGTAATGGGCTAAAAGCATGCTGAGTTACAGCTTTTCCAACCGTGGAGAATTTACCGGCTTTTAATTTTGATTGCCTTATGGATTAAATTAAATATTGTTTGGAATTTGAAAAGGAGATTGCTTTATATGTTTTACCGTTATTAGCTTTTACCGTATAGAGGATACTCGTAGTGGCTTTCCCGTTTTAGGGTTCCGTACCCAAAGAGTAAAAACGGACCCTATTACTAAGCCTCCGCTGTCTGTCTGTCTGTCTGTCTTCAGGCTGTATCACATAATCCGTGATAGCTAGATAATTAAGTAACAAAAAAGTTAATGTTAAAGGGGATCTCCCATGGAACAAACGTAATTTTAATAGATAGATCATAGTACGGAACCCTTCGTGCGCGACTCCGACTCGTATTTGGCCGGTTTTTTTATTTTAATTATCACTATTTAGCCTCCCTTTGTAAATGTAAATTTTAATAGGAAGCAACTTTCAAAAAAAGCAACTGCTTGAACAAATTTATGCCGACTTTTCCTTAGTTTAATGATCCCATCGCTTTTCTACCTAACAGCTCGTAAAAAACTACACCGTGACAAAATTAGGTATCAGAGTTTTCCGACGATTCGCCCGGATTGATAACTCTGCTTTTCCCAATCTTGCAAACATAACGCCAACGTTTGTCACTGACGTATCACTTTTTTAAAGGGTATGTAGCGTGTACGTTTGTACGTTAAAGGCCTATCACCCCAGTCTTAAGTGGCAGCACACCGTTATTACCTTTGGTGTTAATAGGTAGCATGTATTTCCTAGCAGTACTGCTGTTGTCCCTTCCACTGTTATATTTCTTTGCATCAATAAAATCATTTGTAATGGCGTACTCGTACATAATTGGCCATTATAAAAAGTATAGAATGCGTCCATTCTTTGTTCGTAGAATGCGTAATTATAATGCGTAAAGGGCACATAGTACCATAGTTTGATATATTATACGCTAGTGTTATTACGCTTGACCCATCCAAGGGTTCATTTAACTTTTTCTATCTCAATTACTTTGACTTACGCGATTATTATTTGCAGTTTAATCACTTTATTATTATAATTGGCATCTGTTGAAACAAGTCGTTGGTTCAAATCTAGTTTATATCTTGATTTCCTTTTTTTAAATACTTTTGCCTAAATTCAGTTCTGGCACAGTAAAAGCTCTTTTTTCCAGTTCTAACGCAGTAAAAGCTTTTAAACATTTTTTTTATGATAATGGAAGGCGAACAAGCAGACGGATTTCCTGATGGTGAGAAATTCACGGTGCCTAGAGACAACAAAGATTGTAATGGTGCGTTGCCAACCTGAGACCTTGATGTTAGACATCGAACAAAAGTAAGTTTAGCGGCTACCTTACCCTCCGAACCGGAACACGTCAACGGCAAGCGCCGTTTTTGAAGTTATGATGGTAGGAATAGGTAGAGCGGAGGTACCAATCCTATACCACCTAGTAGGATGTCACGGTGCCTAGCGTATGCTCGCCTTTTACGAGGTGTCTGACAGGAAGGCAGGTGGTCTATTCTGCAAAGGAGCCCGGACTTACACGGATATGATGTAACTAACAGGAAGCTTAGGACTGTTATCATAATAAACGTGCATTTTACATACCCTCCCGTAGTTCCCATATGCTGTCATCCCATTACAAAAGAAAAATTACCTGAAATGATAAAAGAACATTGTATATGCAGGAATAATAATTTTACCTCACACGACGGACAAACATACGGAAATCGAAACGCACGTACAGTTACATCATTGTTTTAACGTCCAAAGTAAGGAAATAAGGCCCGGCGTTCTTTTCAATTCTGTTATTTTCCAATTATTTTCTCGCATTATATTGAATATTCAACTGGTGCCCATTGTAAGTGTAGAATGCAATTATTATTCAAATACCCTCATATTACTTCCGTAGCAATTTTTCTAATACCAGGTTGTGTAATATTACGAATTATCAATTTTCTTTATGGTTTGAATATTATTGTTTTTGTTAGTGACCTTAAATGATTTTAATTGAATATGCTTATACTATTCACGCCAAATTCTTTCTAAGGTAGGCAGAAAGCTTCGAGTGCCAAATCTCACGATACTTGCAGACCTGCCTGGCTCCTCCACATACATTACTCTTTTCATACAAACACGCCCTTTTTCGGAGACTCTTTAAACCGTCCTTGGACAATGCCTGAGGGATTTGATTAAACATATTACCTATCGAAATATTAAATCTTAAAAGCCAGACTAAACACTTAAAACACTAAAAAAATTCATAGAATCCAGTAAATAGTAAATAGCTCAAATACACTCTGATGAAGCACATTTCGACTACAGACATGACATTTATTTTGCAGTGAACTAAAAAGAAACAACTTTTGACTGACTCCTAGTTTTTATCAATTAGTCTGACTTCAACCTTCACAGAGGTCATAAGTTCAAATTCTAAAAAAACTTAACACTTTATCGAGTAAAAAGTAAATCTCTCAAACACGCGAAAAGCGGTAAACGAAACGGTATTACAGACAGCTACGTAATTGATAACGCTGGTCAAATTGGGACTCTCCTGGCACGACTGAGGTCCAGTTTTGTAAACACAATCCAAAATTGTTCTTCATTGTGCCGCTAAAGTATCTGTCATGCATTTCACAATATTGTTATTGGTCTAAGATTATATTTACACAGAGTCTGCGCATAAAACTGATACACCTACTACCTACTGTCTTATTAATTAACATGGAGTAAAGCACTCCGAGATTCAACGTCGTCATTATTATATCGTGATACATACTATAATATCAACCTAATTCTAATCCTACGTCAGTTCATATTTATTAACTAGCTTCCGCCCGCGACTCCGTCCGCGTGGATGTCGGTCTTCGCGTGATGAAACTGAAATATTAAGATTTATTTTTTTCTTCATATTTTTTCAGGATAAAAAAGTATATAAGTAAAAGTAGGATAATAAGGTATAATTATACCAAGTTTCAACGAAATCAAACCGTTAGTTTTCGTGATGCCTGAACATACAGACAGACAACATTTTTTTAAATCACATATTTGAGTTTGGTGTCGATCCAGTAACCCAATGGTATTTATTTTTTCAATATTTTCAATGTACAGAATTAAGCCTTCTACAGATTTATTATATGTATAGATAACACGCTAAGTGTGTTATTAAATAACACGGAGTAAAGTACTCTAAGGTTCAACGTAGTGTTATAGTCTTTATTACAATGTGTCACAGATTATAACAGTAACTTCGTTTTACTCCTATTATATTATTAGACTTGGAGGAATCGGCGCATGAGTACCGAAAACTATTCCACCTCAATTTTTTTATGCGATCTTCTTCAAATTGTCCTCCTAATGATATAAATGCATGTTGCCATGGCGCGACCCGGTGCCATATTGTTTAAACAATTGCAAGGAATTTTCATTTTTCAACCGGACATTTTTTTATGTTCTTTATTGAAATACCAATAAAAATATCCTATGACTTTTCACGATAAAGTTAATATTTTTAAAGATACGATTTTTTAAAAGTTTGAAAAATCTCAAATTTAGGTACTTTCGACCCATAAAAAATATATTAAAAAAAACATAACGTTTAAGTAATATTTTTTTTAATCCTCTATACAATAGTTAATAACATTGTTAATAGAGATTAAAAAAATCATTGTTTATATCTTTTTTTAATAATATAAAAGTGCGCGAACTCTATAATGATACAGCTCTATGATATATTCGCTTTGGTCCGTTGAAACAGGTATGCCGCGAACAGTAGCGTATTAAATTTTGCTTCCTGACAATTGATGGTTGCAAGCTCTAGTTATTGCGGATCAAATATGCAATTAATTCATAGAGATTAACAGCTGTTTATCATACCTCTGAGCTGTGAAAATTGTTGGCATTATATAGTAGGCTCCAGTGTTATTGATTATCCCACTCATATTTGAACCGATTTCAATGAATATGCGTCATTTTCAGTGCTGTCATCGTAATGAAATATTTATCGATGGCACTCCATTATTTTATTTTATTATCTTCTTTTCAGTCTAAAAAAGGAAAACTGATAATGGGATGGGTATGATGACATGTGAAAATGGAAGACAGTAGTACCGAAATTATCCTATTAATATTATAAATGCGAAAGTTTGTATGTATGGATGTATGGATGTTTGTTACTCTTTCGCGCAAAAACTACAAAGCCGATTACGATGAAATTTGGTATGTAGGTAGCTGAAGACCCAGAATAACATATAGGCTACTTTTTATCCCGGAGTTCCCGCGGGATTGGGACTTACGCGGGTGAAACCGCGGAGCGCAGCTAGTACTGTTATAAAATGTCACCGTACAGACCTAGACCAGTTAATATATCAGTGCACTGATTTCTGTTAATCCATAGATGTCCAGATTTTTTATAAAGACACTGACCTATACCCCAAATCGGTTGTTTTCCCAACTTATCTACAAGCTACAGCTTAAAATAGGGAAGTAGTAGCGTTAGTCAATCCAATCATGGGGTATTCATTTTCTCTGTACCAGTAACGAAAGTATGAATAATAAAGTCATTTTGTAAACTCCTAGATACTTTCAAACAGGTTAAAGTTTGTTTTAAATTTGACTTTCCGCCAAAACTTAAACTTTATATTGTAAAGAAAAAAAAAACTGTCCAGCGCCCCGAATCGCATATTTTTCCAATTTATCTACTAGCTACTACTTCATACGAAGATAAAATACTGCTGGCTTGTAGTGTCAATATTTATTATCTTTAATTACCTCAGTAATGACTGTGTAATTAATTTAGCCAATTTGTAAAAAGCAATGATATATTAGCATCATAATATTAACATACAATAATATAATATATATAAGCAACAAGTTTAACTTTAACGTTTAGAATGACACCGTTCGCATCCGTCATTTCGTTAATACGTAAAGTCTTAGAGCTCCTGTATGTTATAAAGAGGAATAAAACTCTGTCCTGGATAGTGACTTAAATATTCATTTGTCCATAAGCCTCCACTTAAGACATCTAACAAATACTGGTGACCGTGAAAGTGTTATTTTCATTTCTGATAAATAATATTTTACAATAATCCGCCCAGTGATATTTCGGGGCAAATTACACAGATTGAATCTAACCACAAAGTAAACAAATTATATTATGCTTGTGCTATAGGTGTTAGACGACGATTTAGTATGGAATATATATACATAGAAATACTTAAGTACATACCAGAATAAATATTATAAGTACCTAGATCCAAACCCTAAATGATCAACACACAAATACCCACCTCCGTCGGGAATTGAGCCTGAATCTCGCGGTTGGTCGGTGGAGTTAGGCGTGTACGCTAACCTTTCAACTAACGAGCTAGTCAAGTCTAATTCTGGTTTAATTATACTTGTAAAATGATAGACCAAATAATTGAATCATTTAGCAAAATACCGTGATATATTCAAACATGTTAAACTTCAAGTTTAGAATGTCGCAGTTCGCACTACACATATAGTGGCTGCGGTTTTAATGCGAAGTGGAAATGAGTTCACTAACGTTTTATTCGAATCCAACCCAACCGCTAAGGATTAGTTGCATCTTTATAGTGGTATTCAGTAATAACTTTGAATTTCCGTCATGGCTGGTTGATATCTTCACCTGTCGCATGCCGTTATCTCAAATAATATCCAGCGGTTTTGCGTCCGCTATGCGTATATGGTAACGTAATTGCATTTTTTTTAAGAGAAAACTTCTTTTGCGGCGTTGCGCACTTTTTTTGGAATGGGTAAACATTTCTAAAATCGCGTCAGAACACGTGACCTGAGCGAAAATACGTAGGAATGCGAAGGGCGCTTGCGAGAATAAGACGGCCCAGGTCGCTTGCGCGAGTGTTCTCGTTGTCATGTTTGTGTACGATTGCGCAATAAATAAATATTAAAATCGCGTCAGAACACGTGACCTGATCAAAAATACGTAGGAATGCGAAGGGCGCTTGCGAGAATAAGACGGCCCAGGTCGCTTGCGCGAGTGTTCTCGTTGTCATGTTTGTGTACGATTGCGCAATAAATGAATATTATATTCTACCACATGAATGTTAGTACTTTCATATTGATAATGAAAGCTATTCGTGCAAAATTATTCCATAACCAATCCAAAATATTAAAAATGCACAACGTTAATATTCAAGTTTTCACTTTTGCCGCCACTCCCGGAGTGCAATCCATTTTTTTATAAAGGAAGCACCAATGATTGAGTAGGTTCACTTTCACAACACTATTTCTTGTACACAAAATGTTAATGGCGAACGAACATGGAATTCCACTCGTCAACAAATAAATTATATACGCTCTAGGCCTTATTTGTAGACCGGAGGCAGAATCCGTTTTCGATTTTCTCTCTTTGCTTGTTTTGGATATATGCGAGGGCTCTTATGAATTAGCCTGAGAAGGTGTTCTGAATTGAAGTTTGTTTTGTTTCTTTCGTTTTGTATAGTGGCGTTGTTTGTCAATGTAAATTTGTAAAAAATTTCTAGTAGTTGAAATAAGGCCACATTCGTTAGCTTTCAGGCTATTGTAACGTAGTAATATGGCTTACATATTATTAAGAAGTTTTATAGTCTTAATGAAATCCATATTGATTGTGAAGGGTTTCTTGAGTGATGACTGGAAAACTGCTTTTCTAACAAAGACATAAGAGGTGCGTGTCATGTCGATCCGTTTGGTACTGATATCAAGTCAATGATTAGATGATAAAGTGGCGCTATCTTTCTGTGAATGGGTTACTCGTCTGGATTAGTGTCACTGCCTAACTTATTCCTTCAAAACTTCAGTTCTCATCACTGTCGCATTCCGGCTTTGAGTGAAAAAGTGGCGATAAACCAATGCAAGAAGCTTCATTTTCCAGAACCAGGTCAGGAACTCTTCATAAACTATACCTTCAATGTTTTGAAAACTGCATTTTTCCCATCCTCTCTTGTTGTTTTTTCCAATGTTTAAAAATAAATATTGTTTAATGATGTGGGGATTCGGGAGCTTGATAATTTTTATAATTATATTATTTAAGTATAACTTAAATGACCTAGACACAGCTCAGTACGCTGTCACTGTCGTTAGAGAGTATGTGTATATATAATTTAACTTGCATAGTTTCGCGATGAATCATGAATCTCAATTAAAATTATAATGCTAATCATTTTGCCTCTTCCATAATGTTTAGCCTCGTTGAAATTATACATACACATTTTATATTATAACTTCCTCTTTATAATGATGCAAAAGCACATTTATGTCTAAGACTATCTCAAAAAACACAATATGTTTATTCTGATTGTTGTATTCTTACTTTCTATACATACGTAAGTAAGTCATTATATGCTTTAGTATATTGTTGACTAACAGACTAACAGCGCAAGATTTTTTTGCGGCTGATTGATGAAAAGTATTAGAAGGGAAACAAGCTGACTGATTTCCTGATTGTAAGTTGTGGTGCGTTGTCAACCTGAGGCCGGGATGTTAGTCCGCGAATAAAAGTTGCCGACTACCTTATCCTCCAAACTGGAACACGTCAAAGGCAAGCACTGCCATTATGGCGGTGTGAAGAGGTTAGGCGGTGGCACCAATCTGAGCGAGTCGCTGTGAAACTCTGCCGCCTAAGTCATTGTCAGGCAGGCAAATGGTCTATTTAACAAAGGAGTGGACCAGCGGGCCTACGCTGGCAATTCACAGTTAATTTGAGCACTAGTTGTGACTTGTTAATATTTTTTATGATATTGGAAAGCAAACAAGCAGACGGATTTCCTGAGGGTAACGCGACGCTTAGAGAAACCAAAGGTAATGGTGCTTAGCCGAACCGAAGCTGGGATACTAGCCCTCAAACGAAAATAAGTTTATCAGCTCCCTTATCTTCCGAACCGGAATACGTCAACAACAAGCGCTGCTGTTACGGAAGTATGAAGAGGCATGGTGATGGCACCAATTTGGGCAAGTCGAGTGGTATGGTGGAATGGTAAGCCTATGCTCTTTGTCCATTGAATGTGATGATATGGGAGCGGACCAGTCAGGTCTACGCGGGGAATTTACAGTTAACTTGAACAGTAATTGCCACTTGTTTATACTGTTAAATACTTAAGTTATGCGAATGACAGCTCGACGTAAGATTCTGTCCAACTTGAATATTCATAAAGTTCGCGTTTCTGGTTATTATAATTAGTTTAATGATCCGATTACTGTTTATGTTTTGTAAGCGATAATTTGCTGTCCATAAAGCAATTAACACTCACAGCTTATTACTACTGATTAATTTTAGTGATGAAGTTGTTCGTTGTACAGGATGTAATTGCGCAGGTGGTAGTTTTGAAAATTTTAAAACATCGTCCCTTTGCATGATCGATCTGACAACAGTCCTTGAGGCAAATTGCAATAGAACCAGCTTATCCACCTTTGCTATGCATACTTACTCTGTAACCGGACTGATGAGAAAAGAAAATGGTGCGTATTGCTAGTAGTTATCGCTTTGAAATATTCATGAGGATGGGTTCAGGAAAATGGGCTTGATTCATGACAGGTAAAGGCATTATATATATAAAGGCATTAGGTAGGCACGGGTCTGTATTTGTTAGTCTAGATGTTTATGTTTTTATGAATGTATCCAATGCTACAATTATGTTATAATCGTCACTGTGGCCTAGGGAGCGGTATTGAATTTAACTTTGTAAGGTCTTGGATACGATTCCTGGTTTAGACAACAAAAGAAAGTTCCAAATGTTCTAATAAACATAACGTTCCTGAGATTCGGTTAGCTATCGCATTGTGATACCAATTTTTTGGCTAAAAGATAAAATATTCTTTTTTGTATACATTTACTTTTTTTTATTTACTTTACTTTACTTTTTTTTATATACTTTTTTTGCCACACAACTACGAGTAAAATAACTCCTACGTGCTTACTTTGGAGTTATGATTTGATAATAGTTTTGTGGAATTGGTTTTGCTTTTTTTTTATTTGCTTGCACTATCTCTTGAAAGATTATTGTCTTAAAATACCAGAATGTGTTACAAAATACAAGTTTATATATCTACTAGCTGCGCCCCGCGGTTTCACCCGCGTAAGTCCCAATCCCGCGGGAACTCCGGGATAAAAAGTAGCCTATATGTTATTCTGGGTCTTCAGCTACCTACATACCAAATTTCATCGTAATAGGCTTTGTAGTTTTTGCGTGAAAGAGTAACAAACATCCATACATACAAACTTTCGCATTTATAATATTAATAGGATGTAGCGTATACAGGTCTAGTCTTATACCAGACACATTCTAAATCAGTCATGTATATAGAGCTATGATTGTAAGCTACTTTGACTTGATAGTGTACATTGTGTCGTTTCCTTTAGATGAGACGTGTCAGATTTTGTGTAGCGTGAAACTGTTTTAATAGTTCGGTATCACATTACTGCAAAAGGTTGTATCTTCACGCCCATATCCCCGAAGGGCTAGGCAGAGGCACAACCAGGGCACCCACGATTAGCCGAAGATACTAAGTCCCACAATGTGATAGGTGGCAAGCCTATCGCCAACCGGGCACATTTCCAATCCCGAGCAACATTTTTTTTTATTGGAAAAACCCAATTTTCTTTTTGTTGCCCGACCCGGGATTCGAACCGCGATCTCATGCAGTCAAGTCCAACAACTGAACCACTAGACCACAGAGGCGACCAAAGGCAAAAGGTTGTAATAGTCATAAATTCTTTATCGTTCATTCTTCATCGTGCTGTGGTGTAACAGTCTAGTGATTTCTATTCCTAGATCAAAGGAGTGTCAGACTATCCGCCTACATATAGAGAGGTTTAACATACCTTCAAGTAACAATACTACAAGGCGTCTGTGTGATGAACATCTAAATATTTGTACATTTGGGTCTAGATGTTTATTCAATTTATTCCAATATTCATTTAAGTCTTATTTTTATGTGCAATTTACCGTACCGAATCCTCTTACAGTGCCAATATGACTTCAGGAATAGGTAGGGAGTTGGAGCGCTTCCCAAACAAGCAGCTATACAGCACTCAACAGTAAATGGTTATTTTGGTAAGGATCCATTTATGAGCTGCAAGCTTCTTATAGGCTGCCTGGCAGAGAAGTAAATAGGTTTTTTTTTATTTCACGTTAGATATTTTGAAATGTATATTTTCAAATTTCTTATAAAAATAACGTTGTCTGAGTTAGGATATGTGCCCGGTTACTGTCTTTGGCTAGTCGTGGATGCCCTGGTTGTGTCTTTGCCTACCTCTGCGGTATGGGCGTCTTTCTCTAATGACAGCTGTTAGTAGTAAGAGTAATATTGTTTTAAGACTTCATGGTAAGGTCCCTAGTCTTGAAAAATTGCAAGATCAAACCTGCGGGACTGCTATATTTTGTTCGTTCATCATTAAATGGGATGACAGACATGACAATCTCTAGAGATTATTTTAAAATACAGAACGAAATCATACAACATTTGACGACATTTCTTTACGGAAAACTTCCTAGGTATAATTAAATATCTGACTTGACCATTACAACTACCCGGATTATTAAAAGCACTCCTCTAATCGTGCGTGCTCTGGCTATACTTAGGCTCGAAGATACGACAGTGACGATAATTTTTACTTAATAAAATACTTAATTGATCCTTCTTTATTCAGGATCCATCCAATATTGAAATCATAGTGACTCTTATAATGTTGTGTCATAGCCAATTGCAGAATAGCCAATCAAGTAAAGATGAGAGTAAAAACTTAACAAAGAAATGGATTGAAGGCTAATGTACCGGATCGTGCATCAGAAGCTCGATATCTCCATAAATCCAATTTGCATTAAAACAAACATCAGTTGTTGCAAAAACATGCAAATGATGGCAGATTTTGCAAGAAATCAACAGAGTTAATATAGACAAATGGACTGCAAACGACAATGATGACGAATACAAAGACGAAAAAGATGATAATGATGAGATTATGTACCATTATCAAATTGTGTTGGTTGATATACCTATTTAAAGAAAAGACATATTTTGATCGTAATTATGTTTCTAACTATGATTAATTTTTCTTGGTTTACTGTACTACTCATGTCTGTATTAGCTAAATGTCAGTCAGATGTCACGATGTTAGTGACGGTAAGACTATGCTCGCCTTTTACGACCTGCCTGACAGGAAGACACTTAGTCTGTTCTATAAATGAGCCCGGACCAACACGGCTGCTAGTATTGTTTTGAAGAGTAGGTACTTTATGACGTATCTAATACCAATATCCAATCTGAACTAAATCGATATTCAAGACTAAACCTGCTGATGTCATTTCCAAATATTGCTGACTCTCTGTAATTTACTGACCACTGTTTCAGTTTGACTTACGAGTAGCTTATTGACGGCACAAGTCGCAATATGTTGCCCCATGAGTAAGCAAAATTGTGCTCTAAACTACTTTTGACGTTCTCTTTCAAGTTGTTTACATTAAAATTGGGTCTCAAATCGTAACGTGCTACTTTCTGTGCTTTTCACACATTAAATCTTATTGTATTGAACCGTTGTTAATCGTGTGATTGGTCGAATGATCTTCGCGCCTATCACATTCATCCTAAATGATATGCATGTCTTATAGCGTTAGTTCCATGGGATATCGGTTGTACTCGTAAATTGGGTTCACAATAATCGATTACAACATAGCAATATTTGTATATTGTTCGCTCGTTTAGCTAACAGTGTGGCTGTTAAACCAAGTTCTTTATTGATTTGGGTTTCTAAATAAATCTGTTTCGCAGTTTTTAAAAGAATTTTGGCAACATGATTTTTGTTTTTGTTAAAGGTGTCAAAACCAGTGTCTTATTCTTGTTTATAACTTGGGCACTCGATTGACTATCGTTAAAGATAAAGCCGCTCCTCAGTCTTACGTTGTCCAGGAAAGCAAAAATATGTGCATCATTAAGTATAATTCAAAAATCACTTGTCAGATCTTAATAAACTGAATGCTGGATCAACTCAGAATCTAAATCACATGAACCCAGAATCTGAATCTGAATATTAAAATAGAATCATTAAAGTATATTTATAATTGTTTGATTAATCGCGAAGCAAGTACACATAACAATACATACAGATGAATGGAGAACCTTCTTTCTTTTTAGATTCTAATATCAAAAGATTTTAATCAACTTAAATATCCCCCGTGTTGGTCCGGGCTTATTTGGAGGGTAAGGTAGCCGGTAAACTGACTTTTGTTCGAAGCCTTACATCCCGGCCTCAGGTTGGCAACGCACCATTACCACCTTTGGTGTCTCTAGGCGACGTGAATTTCTTACCATCAGGAAATCCGTCTGCTTGTTCGCCTTCCAATGTTATAAAATAAAATAAATTTATAAATTATCACTTTCGTATTGATTTTGTAGCTTGTTTGCCTTCCAATATTATAAAAAAATAAAAAAAATAAAACATATATTTAATTGTTTTGTTGACAACAAAATAAAAACTGAATTGTTACAAGTCACTGTTACATTAAATGGTTCATGTTTAAATATATGTTAAAAAGTAAACAAACATGTCGAATTTCAAATATTCAAATGCACTAGAGACAAACAAATTATCACAGATCTTTAAATGGCAAATATCCATATTTATACAGACACGACCATAAAATTCCTTTCAAATAACTTAATTCCTTTTTCGTTAACAATAAAACGTACATTTTGCATACGAGTTCGCTTTCTCCGAGTCAATGTTTAATTACCACCAGCATTAAGCTAATGCCTCTTGCACAATTTTCCATATTCCCGTATAAGGTCGCGAAGAAAAGTCACCACAATGATAGGTTTTTGATCTCACGGTTCGTCGTGAACTGCGAATAACGGAGTCGGCGACGGGCTCTTTTACATTATAACCTCCTGACACAGTTGCTTTGATTTCTGCGCCAAATTGATTCCCTGACTGTACCCCACAGAAAAATCTCTAATTTCACAGCCTCGGCGTATTATTTCAGCTATTCATGAATTTGATGCAGTCTAAGTGAATTTTTAAATTGTTTTATTTGATACTGCTTTTCCCGTGATGTTTTGTGTTTATTTTTTATCGTCATTCTACCTTAGATTCTGCACCTTTTGTTATTGGCGCTTGGCGAAATTGTTTTGTAGACACAATTTCCCAATTACACTTGTTTTGTTAATATTTCAAGCCAATCTCCTACAAGTCCTGTATAAAATTTGAGACTCCTTACTGAAATAATAGGTTCCCCGTATTGGTCCGGGCTCCTTTGTAGAGTAGACCATCTGCCTTCCTGTGCCATGCAGCTCATAAAAAGCGAGCATAGGCTTGCCGTCACTAACACCGTGACATCTGACTAGGTGGTAGAGTTTCGCAGTGACTTACCCGGATTGGTACCACCGCCTTACCTATTCCTGCCGCCATAACGTCATGACGTGTTCCAATTCGGAGGGTAAGATAGCCGTTTAACTTACTTTTGCTCGAGGCCTAACATCACGGCCTCTGGTTAGCAACGCACCATTACCACCTTTGGTGTCTCTAGGCGGCGGGAATTTCTTACCATCAGGGAATCCGTCTGCTTGTTCGCCTTCCAATGTTATAAAATAAAATAAATTTATAAATTATCACTTTCGTATTGATTTTGTAGCTGCTCTTTATACAAAAATATTACCTGTCGAATGTCGAATGAATTCAGACCATTGTTTTATCAGCTTCTTAACGTTATTTCTTTTTATCATTAATAGTTAATTAATATAAAAATAGTATCCATATACGTTTTCAATTATTATTTTGTCTAATGTCAAAAATACTTTTTTTTATTTTTAGGGGCAATCATTAACAATTTCATATCGAGTGTTTTAGAAAATATGTGTGTGTCAGTTTTTAATGGGTGTCAGTTTTTTTAAACTTACGTAGCTATTAGAAGACACTATTTCTCAAGTTATAACTCTATTGGCCGCACCCAGAGATGCGAATTAACACCGCCTCGTTGGTCGAGTAGCTAGCTTACACGCCTAACTATACCGAACAAATGCGAGGCTCGGGTTCGATTCCCGACGGGGACAGGCATTTGTATGATGAATATTTAGATGTCTGCATTTCCGGGTCTGGGTATTTATTAAATTTATCCTGGTATCTATTTAAGTATTTCTATGTATTAGAATCGTTGACTAACACCCATAACACAAGCATATAATTTGCTTACTTTGGGGTTAGATTCAATTTGTGTAACTTGTCCAGGGATATTTATTTATTTTTATTTATTTATTTAATCACTGCCATATTTTTTCACTAAAAACAATATAAAATATTGAAAACATTTCCGTTAGTAAACTTTATTAAACTTAATTATAAACAAGTATGGTATGCTTCGGGTCTTAAATGACTTATTTGATGTTGGCGTGATAATGTTATGTATACTCGTTAAATTTAAAACGGCCCAGTATTTGCTCGAAACTGGGTCATGTAACTGACATTTTCAATTAGCGGAACTATAATCTGCAGTTGGTTAGTTGCATTCGAAACATATGCACAGATTTTGTTATAAATCGTGACTTTCATATCAATAGCCTGACCTCAGGCGGTTCTCAGGCAGTTATTTCAGAAATAGGAAATACTATGTTTTGTACATTCACTCGTCGTGGCTACCTTATTGTAGTCTATTTATTTCTTGCTTTCCTAGCTCCACATAGATTCATCATATTAGGTGGTAGAGTGAAGTAATTTGGCTCGTCTGTCGTCGGCAACCCATTACTTACTGCAGCGCCATAGTTTCATGGATCGCCATTGTTATATTCCATACTAGACGTTAAGGTAGATGAAAGATTTGCACACGAGACTTAAGAACCAGGACAATAGAACCAGTAACATCTATGATGTGGGTGAAGATTCTCCTTAAGCTACTTATACACTATCTTATGCCTTTCGTCATTATTTCGGTCTTCAGCAGCGTACTGCTGAGGACAGACGTTGTTCAAATGTTCATGTTTCTATTAATCGCCTCTGTGTTCTAGCGGTCCAAGTATTGGACTTGACTTCATGAGGTCCCGGGTTCGATTCCCGGGTCGGATAACAAAAAAAAGTGGTTTTTACAATTTTCTAATAAAATAACATTGCCCGGGATCGGATATGTACCCGGTTGGCGATAGGCTTGCCACCTATCACATTGTGGGAGTGTCCTCGGCTAGTCGTGGGTGCCCTGGTTGTTTCTCTGCCTACATTTTCGGGGATAAGTGCGTGAAAACACTTTCTTTTTTATCTTTTTTTTATATTTCTTGTTTCTATATTTTCAAAACCCCAAGGAAGCTGTCTATTTGAAGTTTAATCATAACTAGGTATTCCATACATAGTAATCAATGTTGAAATCTACCAACCATCTACTGGGCTATGCTGCTATTACTGGTTATTAATATTCACCTGAATTTCTCCTCACCTTTAATAATTTTTTTTATGATATTGGAAGGCAAACAAGCAGACGGATTTCCCGATTGTAAGAAATTCACGCCGCCTAGAGACACCAAAGGTGGTAATGGTGCGTTGCCAACCTGGGGCCGGGATGTTAGGCCTCGAGCAAAAGTAAGTTTACCGGCTACCATACCCTCCGAACCGGAACACGTCATGACGTTATGGCGGCAGGAATAGGTAAGACGGTGGTACCAATCCGGGCGAGTCGCTGCTAAACTCTACCACCTAGTCAGAATTCGGTGTTAGTGACGGTGAGCCTTTGCTAGCCTTTTACGAGCTGCCTGGCAAGGTAGGCAGATGATCTATTCTACAAAGAAGCCCGGACCAACACGGGGATTCCACGATTCTTTAAACAATATGGCGGATCTATTGTCACTTCCAATTACAAACCTATTGAGCTATATCAGTAACACGTAAACAAAATAAAAGCAACTGTTAATCTCTAAAATAAAATATTACCGTTAACTTGGAGTAGATAGTTTATTTTTAAAATTTCAATTAAAGTGAACAATTATCCGGTCCGCTGCCTCCACTTTTGCCCTTTTCCCTTTAATATTATTTTAAAAAGAAGAATCGTCTAAAAAAAATATACAAGAAGACTGATTTGTAAATAGCAAGAAGAAGAGGACAGTGCTCAGTCCGAATTTGTCAATGATATCTTATCAGCTCTTTAATGCTGGAATAATAAACCTATTGGATTTTTACGTATGTCGAATGCCTTGCAGTGCATAGAATTGAAACCGGAGCATGACAATTGTGAGAACTATCGATCTAACTGAGCTGACTTAGTAACTTAGTATTTTTTTTATATAGAAAACGGATCTAAAATAAGTACATCAGTGATTCTCAAGTTATTTTCAATAGCTTGAAGTATTTGTATTTTTTTTAATTTTACGACAATGACATCAGCGACAGGCTATTCGAACTGACTTTTAAATAGATTTTCTTTTCGGAAAAATACTGTATTTCCTAGAAACTTTAAAATAATTTAAGAATAGCCAAAAGAAACACTATAATGATGATGTTATTTCTAGTAACTTGGAGTATTTTTTTTCTAATTTCTATTTAAGCGTTCACAATTTTCCGGTCCACTGCTTCACTTCTCCCCTTGCCCTTTTTACTATCAAATCAACCTAAAACGTTCCTGAAACATGATAATAGCAAGCAACGATGGGTTATCTACTCGTAGTTTGATTTAGATTATTATTTTTACAAAAAAAACTGCTCCATAGTCATTTTAATATAAATAAAATTCGCACCTAAAATAAACATAACAGTGGTGAAGTAATTTCCGTTAACTTTTAGTATTTATATTTTTTCTAAATTTCAATTTGAGCGTCAACAATTTTCCGGTCGACTGCCTCCACTTCTGCCTTTGCCCTTTCTACTACCAAACTAACCCAAATCGTTCCTGAAACATGATAATAGCAAGCTATGATGTGTTATTGATATATTATATCAATATATTTTACAGAGAATGATGCTCCATAGTCATTTTAATATAAATAGAATTCGCATCTAAAATAAACACAACAGTAATTTCCGTTAACTTTTAGTATTTATATTTTTTCTAAATTTTAATTTGAGCGTCAACAATTTTTCGGTTGACTGCCTCCTCTTCTGCTTTTGCTATTTTTACCCAAATTAACCCAAATTGTTCCTGAAACATGACAATAGCAAGCTATGATGTGCTATTGATATATTATATCAATATCTGTTACAGAGAAAAACTGCTCCGTAGTCATTTTAATATAAATAGAATTCGCATCTAAAATAAACACAACAGTGGTGAATTCATTTCCGTTAACTTAGTGTATTTATATTTTTTCTTAATTTAAATTTGAGCGACAACATTTTTCCGGTCGACTGCCTCAACTTCAGCCTTTGCCCTTTCTACTACCAAACTAACCTAAATCGTTCCCGAAACATGATAATAGCAAGTAACGATGGGTTATCTA
>NJDD01003908.1:36150-48495 GCA_002245505.1 Calephelis nemesis | reverse complement strand
ACAGAAAAACTGATCCGTATTCATTTTAATATAAATAATATTCGCTCCTAAAATTAACACAACAGTGGTGATGCTATTTCTGTTAACTTGGAGTATTTATATTTTTTCTTAATTTCAATTTGAGCGTCAACAATTTTCCGGTCCACTGCCTTCACTTCTGCCTTTGCCCTTTCTACTACCAAATTAACACAAATCGTCCCTGAAACATGATAATAGCAAGCTATGATAAGCTATGATATATTATATCAATATCTTTTACAAAAAAACTGCTCCATAGTCATTTTAATACTAATAGAATTCGCATCTAAAATAAACACAACAGTGGTGAAGTAATTTCCGTAAACTTTTAGTATTTATATTTTTTCTAAATTTCAATTTGAGCGTCAACAATTTTCCGGTCGACTGCCTCCACTTCTGCCCTTGCCCCTTCTACAATCAAATTAACCCAAATTGTTCATCTAAAGCGCTCAAAGCCTCCATTGTGTGGAAGGGAATTTGAGTAACGGGAAATGCTTTACTCGATTTGACAGTACCGCGTAAGATGCATTTTGCATTGTCATCCAGATGGAGGTCTAAAGTAAATTCCAGTTTATTATATGTATCGAGTTCACAGTTATGTTGTCCTCTTAGCCTTGTGCGGTGTTTACTTTGTTTTAGTGTTACTTTACTTTAAACTTTAGTGGAATGCTTTTGTGCTGTTTTACTTTGACTTCTTCACATCTGTCATGAATATTTAAAGACTATTCAAAAGGAATATTAGATTTGTTTTTTATTGCGATTTAATTAGAAATATTCATTTGTGTGCGTTGTTATTCATATAGTCATCATCATCGTCCCAGCTTAAACCAGTTGTTCCTTAAATCTGGATGGATAGATCTGGCCCAGAGTTCGCTTGCCTATTTTTAGCCCCTAACGAAGAGCGTGCGTGTGTTTGTTTGCGCACGTGCGTGTGTGTGTATGTGTGTGTGTGTGTCAGTGGCACCGTAGTTCTTGAATGGGTGGACGGATTTTGATGCGTTTTTTTTATTTCTAAGCTGACGTGACCGAGATTTTTCTTAGCTATAGTTGATAGACATATGTCTGGGCGTTAAAGGACGTCAGCTCATTTGTGTATATCGGTTTGCATATAAGATTAGCGCTTTGTGTATTTTTTCCACTTTCGACATATATGCAACGTGTTAAAACACTAACGTATGCTGTTGCAACTGAGCTGAACTGATGATTGAAGATTGAAGACGTAACCAAAGAACTGCTGGTAAACCCATCGAATTTGGTCACATTAGATACGTCCTGATGAATGAACTTGGAGGTGTTAGATGTATCATATTTTAAAAATGACGGTATTACATTTCGTAATCTTTGCAATTCACTAAAATCACATCAAAAAGAGTGTCTGTGTGTGTCTGTCTATGTTATTTTATTTATTTTATTACTTCATTAAAAAATCCAAAGCACAAGTTACAGAGTAAACTTAATCTAACAAATACATTAAACATAGGCAAATTAAGGATTTTGTATTCCATACAGTTAACTATTGTTTAGCGGTAGAATGACACAGTCATATTATAATTTTATATTACAAACAAAAAAAAATCAATCATAATTGTTTTCATGTGTAAGTTTCATATTTTCATTTTAATCGTGACGTTTGCCACTCGATGTTCTTTGGCCCCGTAAGCCTACCGACTTGGCCTGACAACATGCATGTAATATTTTCGTGTCAGAAATCGACCTTAAGACTCATAACGCCCTCGACGCAACTAGGTGATCAAGTATATTCAGTAAATGCCTTAGATTAAGAAAAACTGTCAGCTTTTGCCTAATCTTTAAGCGTTACCGATGTTCTCGTAGCTTGAGGTAGTTAAACGTTCACATCAGATGTAGCTCGTGGTCTGGACGCGACGTTTGAATAGCAATACGAATATGTACGAACTTCCGCATTTCAATTGCAAACTTTGGTGACATTAACTAGCTTTTGCGACTTCAGTCACTGGAACTTGACGTTTAAATGTGATTATTTAACTTTGACTCTACTTAAATGGTTAACGTTCATAGTCACACCGTTACTGGGCTATCAGAGAAGAGATAAATATAGATACCTAACGAAATTACATAAAAATATTGAGCATGTGTTGTTGACGTTGGGATGACACAACCCCATCGCTCAATAGTGGGGGATCTGGTAATTTATGTTAGATACTGGATTATATCACCGGTGCTGATATAGGATGCTATGTTGCTCGGAAAGAATGAGAACACAATTTGAAATGAGAAAGAAAGAGAACAACACAAAAGCCTTAACGATTTCTGCGCCCATGTCATCATCATGCTCACCATTATCGTATTCCGTCCTTCTCCTGTCGTATTCAGATCTGGAGAATAGTGTGGCCGGTAGACCTCCACAATTGGCCTAGCATCCAGGCTTCAGTACATTTAAATGATATTGTACATAACAATATTCGGTTTCTTTATATCAACTACCTATTCAGAGCTAAATAAATGCATATGATGGAAAGTAAACCTCATGACCTTAAGCTATATCAACGTAGGAAAAAGAAAATGCACTTGCCGAAGCAGACCTCTTGACCCAAAGTATATCAAGCGGAATTTAATGGCCTTATCTCAAATGATGAAGAACTGAGTGGTACTTTACAAATAAAGGTTTTCTTCGGAATGATGACTTTCACATTCAAATCTTAATGATGTTCATGCAGTAGTCCTGTGTCAGAGGTGAAGGTTTGTGGGTCGCGCAACCTATGGAAGCGTGACTCCACGTATGGTACTTTCCTTATATAATAGTCTGCTGGTTTTACGGTACGCTATAAAAGTTTATCAGGCACAAATATTTGACAGAAGATAGTTTAATAGCTGAATACGTGAAATGAAATGAAATATGTGTATTTGCGTAATATTTGTGTTAAAAATGTTTAAGCTTACCAATATATTCCTACCACATTGGGGTGTGCTTTTAAAAAGTATCTTCAGCGAATAGGTAAGAGGTACAATCAGGACACCAACGACCAACGAAATTCACTATTGCCAACCGGGCACATATACGATCCCGTGCAACGTAATTTTTATTAGAAAATTGAAAATAGGTACATTTTTTTCCCCACTAGGGAAATGAACCCGGGACGTCAAGAAGCATAGTCCGATGCCGGACCATAAGACCACAGAGGCGATGCTTTTATAAAGTAGTAAATTATAACAGCTTGCAATACAAACATAAATAATGTGTAGATGTGTTACGGGATTTTACATACATAAATACATATCTTCAGGCTAAGTCCCTTACGTGGTAAGCAGAGAGTATCGAGTGCCAAAATTCACGATCCATGAAACGAAATTTCACGACGCTTCTCTCTGAAGTAGTATATGAGTAATACCTTGAGAGGAAGTAACATTTGACAAAATCTGTGCCTTATGAAATAACACTACTTTAAAAATTATTTCTGATACATTTCTATTGGTTGGAATATGATAACAATACATTGTTTGAAGGTTGCTACATAATACAATTTAAAACAAAACTCATTGAAATCGACCCTAATATCTGTAAAGGCGAGATAATAGGTGAAAGCTATCAAATTGAACCTAAAACCTCATCACTCGGTCTGATAACCTTGACTCTTGAAGCCTACCATCAGGCATTATTATACACTTAAATAGACTTGTCCTTCATCAATTTCAAATGTGTTTTAATATTAATATTAGAGAGGCTACAAACATATATTTTACTACATCGTTCTGTCTGTGCACGATTGGTAAAATTAACTTAGTAATAGATTAAACAATCACTGGAATATTTATTTATTTGAAAAATATACATCGGTAGACATGTTTGATGTTAAAAGAGACATCAGAAAAAGAAAATAAAGTGACCGCATTTCAAACCAATATAAGATTTTAGATTTGCTGTAATATATAATATGTTTCTATTTACATTTTTGAATTGAATAGAATTGAAAATCGTTTTTATATTAATACAATATTTTTGTGTAATAGTTACTCCTGGCTCGTGGATTGAATAGTCTATCACTAAAATTTATATAATTGCTTATTCCTTGTTATACGATAAACAAACATAAAAGACAAACATACGTTAAGAAAAGAATAAAAGAAAATAAACACAAGAAAAATAAGAAAAAGTATAAAGCGATCTTATCGTTGCAAGCAATCTTTGCTAGGTAATCAGGTTCTAGTACATGAAAATCTTTTATCGGATCGGATTTTAAAGTAAGCACTTCTAATGAAACACGTTTTTTTACCAAGATTATTATTAATAAGAAAAATTAGCACAGCATCGTTGATAGCATAAAGAAAAAATGATAGAACAATATAAAATGAAGAGAAGTAAAGTCTACTCCGTTTAATAGAAGTCATTGTCTACTACTAACCAGATAACAATAAGGCGACGGTACTATTGAACAGCTTCTTCATTTAGGCAAATGAGTTGCCAGTTTTAGATTTAACGTACCCAGGCTATTAGGCTTTGTGGGTTTGGTGTAGCCAGATATAATGTTCACTTTCACATCTTTTCAATGCTTTTGAACTGTCAATAAACACTCTTTAAGGTGATAATAGCAAGTGGTCCTATAGAAACCGATAATTGGTTTTCACGAGGTTTATTAGCATTGTTAGGTATTAATTCGATACATGGATAATTAAGCTTTGAACTTTGAGATAATATGAGGTTTTATACAGCGATTCACACTTGTATTATAAATCTGAAAGTGCATATTTTGTAGGTTGTATTGTTCGTCTTTCTTTTGCATAAAATGAAGATGATTTTTTTAGAGATTTGGGTCAGTAAATGATGGTTGAGTTTTGTTCTGCATGACTTCTGAATGATGAAGCATTTTTTTTCTAATTTTGGTTTTTTCTGGAAATCCAGGGTAGGTGTGGAATATAAAAAAATGCGAAATACTGCGAGGAAACTAGAAAAACAACATGTTCCTTTTTTCCACTATCTAGTTTTTTGTTTTGACAAATTTTTGAAAAAATCTTACATTGTACGATTATATTAATGAACAAAACTAATTTACGTAATATATACTATATACTAGCTAACCCGGCAGACTTTGTTCCGCTATAAAAAATTGGATTGAGTCACCCTTAACACTTAGGGGTATGAAAAATAAATGTTGGCCGATTCTCAGACCTACTCGATATGCTTACAAAATTTCATGAGAATCGATTAAGCCGTTTTTTTACGGTAACTAACATTGTGACACGGGAATTTTATATATAAATTTCATTACACGTAAGAAATAAACTTTACTTGTGAAAGTTGTCTGAAAAGAAATTTTTTTACTTGTGTTATGTAAACTTGGGTACACGATTACAATTTACAATACCATAAACGGTAAGTGAAAGTTATCATGGCGTCACCATAAGTATAAAGGTTGTAAAAAACATAAAAGACACATTTTGAATACAATTACAAACCTAGTTTACGTCTTTTTTTTATGATAATGAAAGGCAAACAAACAGACGCATTTCCTGATGGTAAGAAATTCACGCCGCGTATAGACACCAAAGGTGATAATGGTGCGTTGCCAACCTGAGCCCGCGATGTTAGGCCTCGAGCAAAAGTAAGTTTACCGGCTACCTTACCCTCCAAACCGGAACACGTCATGACGTTATGGCGGCAGGAATAGGTAAGGCGGTGATACCAATCCGGGCGAGTCGCTACGAAACTCTACCACCTTGTCAGATGTCACGGTGTTAGTGACGGTGAGCCTATGCTCGCCTTTTGCGATTCAACGCCTTTGGCCTATTATTGCCACATTTTCCTTTTACTCAAGACAAAGAGACACGCGGCAGTGTGTCAAGCCAAGTTCAAAGACATATTTACTGACATGGATTTACACCTGGTTTTAGCAACATTACGTCGTGCTTGTGATTGTATAATTGCAGGTCGGAAGGTAGAGAAGGTTGCGAAATGCGCCTTTTCTAACCTGTCTGTTTTCTGACCTGTTTTGTAACCGGATGTTAAGCTTCTTATTTAATTAAAGCGGCTCCCTTCCCAACGACAATGGCGAGCACTAGCGTTATGCAAAACAGATAATCGTCATTGACACATGAGCTTGTCTTCTTACGTGATCTTATTTTTGCTATGATTTATTCTTTACCTATATACGAGTATAAGTACACTGTAAGTTTTACATACCCATTATCCGTCCGTTATCATTTTTCATTGCATTACAAAAGAAAAATTACCTGAAAATAGATAAAAAACGTTAATTATAATTCTGAACAGTCTTATAGCTTATAAGAAATTCAAAAACCTTATTCTCTCGCAGATTTAAAATAAGGAACACTTGAAATGGAAACTTCAAATCCTATCCTTGGGTTGGCAACATCATTAACATAATGTGGGGTCTATAAACAGTGTAGTATTTCTTATCACCAGGAAATCTGTCTACTTATCTTGCCATAATTAAAGTTAAAATAGATTTTGTGTTATCTTTTTACTAAGTTATGTAAAAGTCAAACAAACAAACACACAAACAAACAAACAGTAAAAGGCAAACAAGCAGATGGATTTCCTGATGGTAAGAAATTAACGCCGCCTAGAGACACCAAAGGTGGTAATGGTGCGTTGCTAACCTGTGAACGGGATGGGCCTCGAGCAAAAGTAAGTTTACCGGCTACCTTACCCTCCTAACCGAAACACGTCAACTGCAAGCATTGGACGTTATGGTGGCAGGAAAGGTAAGGCGATGGTACCAATCTTGGCGAATCGCTGCGTAACTCTACCACATAATAGGATATCACGGTGCTAGTGACGGTAAGCCTATGCCCGAGCTGCCTGCAGGAAGGCAGATGGTCTATTCTGCAAAGGAGCCCGGACGGACCAAGACGGATATAGGATCACCATGTTGGTCTAGGTCCCTTAACTACGGAGCAACTGCAACAATTCACCGCCTGAACTATCCCTGTCTTCGTAATGACACTGTTATGTTTCAGTCCAGAGGGTAGTATGCCAGACTAGCACAATAGGTCTAGCACACCGACCACAGGGCAGTAACGCACCTCAAACAAATATGGTGTCTATATGCGGATGTTTATTACCATTTAACATAGGATTAAAAATAATTGAATATATAACTTAATTTATTGTTTTATAATAAATCATTAACATTAAAAAAAATTGAAGTAATGAGCATATAATTAGAATCATAAAAATATATTAAGAAACAAAAATCACATTAAAATCATAAAAAACTTATCTTAATGAAATATAAAGTAGTATGTAAAACGTAGACCAAATAATCATGTACACGTTTATTTCATACTAGCTGTCTCGGCGAACTTCGTTCCACCCGCTCCGTTTGTATGGGAAAATTTTAAATGTTGGTTTTCCTAGTTTCCTCGCAATTTTTCCTTATTTCTTACCTTTTAAACCTTCCCTGGACTTCTACAAATAATTCAAAACCAAAAGGAGTCAAATCGGTCCAGCCGTTCTCGAGTTTTAGCGAGACTAACGAACAGCAATTGATTTTTATATATATAGATTTGGTCATATTGAAGTTTCAAAAATGACGTATGTAATATGGACGAATAAAGCTGAAATGGTGATTTATTTCTTACTAGCAGAAAAAAAATTAAGCCAAAGCTAAACCCAGCTGTGCTATTCATCCTTTATACTTCGTATGTGCTCCCCATAGCTTCTGATTTCAAAAATGCAGATAACATATCATCCAGCCGTAAATGTCATTTTTGAAATTCGTGACCAACCTTAAAAGCCTCCATTAGGTGGTTGCAAAAATGAATTATCTGCACTTACAAGCACTTCCTGTAGAGAATTTACGATTGGGATATGTTTGCTTGCAGTACTGCATATTTCTTGCAACTTAACAGTATTATGATGACCAAAACATCTTTGATTTTTCTGAGGGAAACTGGCTCAATCTTTCGGAAATCGACCTAGCCTCGCTGGTGATTGGTGACTTTACGTTTGCGACAACCTTTCAACTAGACGATAATCACTACATTGTACAAAGCAAAGTCGTTTACCGCTGTCTGTCCATTTGTATTCTTAGATCTTTAAAACTATGCAACGGATTTTGATGTGATTTTTTCAATAGGTAGAGTTATTCAAAAGGATTTTTTATAGATGTCTAGATGTTCTTCCACCTGTGCGAGGCTAGGCCCAGGTGCTAGTAAATCAATGTAATAAAATTATTCATTTTTATAGACTCCAGTTTACATTGAAAGTTTTAAGAAACCTTTATTCTACTACTTTTTTTTATTCTACTGTCGATCTATTGTGCGTATAATGACAAGTGTGTCCAATATTTTAACGCCGTAGCATGCTTGTGTTGTAGGCAGAGTAAAGGGCGCCAAGTTTCGTTGCATACCTGCCTAGTTTTAATTTATTTCATTATTAATCTTTTTATAAATAAAAGTCAATACGGGTATGTCTGTTAATGTTTACTTCAAATCGGCTGTCTATTTTAAAAGGTCAACGAAGAAGCGCACTACTCTTCTGATAGAAGAGATAGCCGTGACGCACCTGTAACATCTATGGTGTCTATTGATGTTACAAGCGCGTCATTATCCTATGGCTGCGATGGTAGATCCATTGTGCTAGTCTACCGGCTACCGACTCCTCCGTACCGGAACATAACAGTCATTTTGACGACAGGAATAGAGAAGACGTAGATTTAACCTTAAAAAAGGACAAAATAATATCTCAATGAGTTTCCGCTAAATAACGAAGTAACTTCAACTAGGTGAAGCCGCGTGCATCAGCTAGTGTTTTAATAAAAGCCAATAATATTTTATGACTGAATGCAAAGGCGTCGGTTTGCATTTAGTATTAACTACAGTTGTATTAACCGCTACTTTACCTACAAGGAATTGTTAAACCGACACTCAAAGTTATCGCAAAAGGAAGCTACCAAGTCAATCCTTAATCTTTCTGTCGGCTTTACGCGATATGGAAATTGTTAATGCTGAAAATAACTGTTAAATTTATAAGTTGCCAAGATACAGGTGTATAATATTAAGTTATATAGATGTTATATGTTGCACTAGCCTATCCGGCGAGCTGTGTATCGCTTTTACTAACAATATGTATATGCGAAATCAAAGTATTTTTCCTGTTTTTCCAGCAATTGTTAGGTTTTTCTCTTCATACAAACATTCTCCTGACAATGATTACCACAAAAATATAAAAATATGAATAGAAAAGTATGCAGAAAAATGGGAAAAAATGCTCTATTCCACAGAAACTCTTAATAGGTGTTAATGTCAATAAATATGAAGTTTGCCGGATCGGCTAGTCTACAGATAAAATCAACTCAGTTCAGGCGAATCCCCACAAAATCTTCTGTTCCTCTCGCTCCGCTATATTACGAGTATAACTTTCGAGCCTGTTTATGGCATGACTAAAAAGCAATAAAATTCAAGTAAAAGCTAGATTTATAAATATTTTTGAAAGTCCGACGATCAGTTCAAAGAACTTTAACAATTCTAATGGTGGTTGAATATTCAAACGATTAAATAACCTTAAAGCTTTTTTACATACGTTATTTTAAGCGGAAGTACAAAAAAATACAATTTTTGATTTCTACATATTGTTGACACTAACTTTAAATTTTTTAAATTGAAAATTAATTTAGTTTCTGGGTTTCCTAAGTTTCTTGGCTTTTAAAAAATAATTGGTTTTAAGAAACAAATGGCGATAAAGTTTTGGTAAAATAATTTAGGACCTTAAAAAAGAAAAGCCGACTATTTCATTTGGTATCACGCGATTTGATAATTATTTTTACCAAAGAGCAAATAATTCCGAGATGGTCCCAGATACATTTCATCAACAACCTTCTACTAGTTTTGAGTTATACTTCATAATGCATAAATGTTAATTTATGTCGAGGACCTCCTGAGGTCTTCTTGATGACTTTATAAAAACATTGAGTCGAATTAAGAAACTTTTTGGAGTCGGTTAACAAGTGGTTATTGGCTTCAGACGCCATTCGTTTATAATTATAAAAGGGTCACTTTGATATAGCTATATCATTTAAAAGGGACCGTTTCATGTACTATTTGATTTTTATGTAAATCATATTTTAATCAAAGGAACACTTGTATTGTTTTACGTGTCATTTATTATTTTGTAAATAGCCTACCGGTGGTAGTTAAAGTTGATGATGCTGTCTAAGCGAAACCGATATGCTATTTACAAAATAATAAACTATAAATGATACGTAAAACAGTACAAGTGTTTCTTTGTTTAAAAATATGAATATTTGGAAGTTTTACCAAGCGCCGACGATGGAAAATATCAAACATTTTATGTAAATTTTCTATTAAACTTAAAGTGTTATTTATCATTACTTTTCTTAAAGAAATTGCCAAGATTTGCTTTTGATTATACTAATTGGAACTATAAATTCTTTCATTAGTACGTGAGCGGCAAGTTAAAGATTATTTCTACAAATCTTGCTATTTAGTATCTGAAGGTTGATTGCTTACGATACAAAATGTGGAGATATTTTCTAGATAGTGAACATGCAGGTTTCTTCCTTGGTCCGGTCCTCCATGTAGATGGTCTATTCTACTTCTCCCTCCGCCTAGCAGCTCGTAAGAAACGATTAATGTTAAATGAGTCAAACAGTAAACTGGTGGTCGAGCAACTTGCCCTGGTAGGGATCCACTGCCTTACCTATTCCTGCCGCCATATTGTTAATGTCATCTACTGATCCGAAGGGTATGGCAACTGGTAGACCGCGCAGCAGTACCGTTTGCTTTTTTTTTAATGATATTGGAAGGCAAACAAGCAGACGGATTTCCTATTGGTAAGAAGTTCACGCCGCCTAGAGATACTAAAAGTGGTCATGGTGCGTGGAGTTTTCCCTAGCCTCCGTCTTGATACCACCAATGATGCATTTAGCTGCTAAGGTAAAAAAATATTTAAGATGGTGGTTAGCAACCAGATGGTAGCCACAAATCTTCATCAAGTAGTAGTTGCTGTGTAAGTGATACGTTTACATTATGCGAATGGCTTATACGGAATTTTTTTACTTCTTAATACTGAAACTGGTGTGTTTGTATGAAAAGGGTAGCTAATGCCAAATTTTTTTTATGATACTGGAAGGACAACAAGCAGACGGATTTTCTGATGGTAAGAAATTCACGACGCCTAGAGACATCAAAGGTGGTAATGGTGCGTTGCCAACCTGAGACCGGGATGTTAGGCCTCGAGCAAAAGTAAGTTTATCGACTATCTTCCTTCCGAACCGGAACACGTCAACAGCAAGCATTGAACGTTATTGTGGCAAGAATAGGCAAGGCGGTGATACCAGTCCGGGCGAGTTAATGACGGTAAGCCTATCCTCTATGCTCGCCTTTTACGAGCTTCCTGGCAGGAAGGCAGATGGTCTATTCTGCAAAGGAGCCCGGAATAACACAGGGAATGGTGTCACTGAGCACTTGATAATCTGCGTATAACTCTAGGGATTTGGCGTTAAGATACAGGTATTTCCTATTGACCTATATTCTCCAATAGAATACAGAAACTAATAGAAAGCTATAAAACTCTCGATAGCGCGAGTCAATTGAACACAAATATTCAATCCGTGTACTGAATACGGTTAAGGATTTCGCGTACGAACTTGGCATTCATTCCGGGTGGCCAGTATTCATGAAGTTTGAGCCTGCTGAGCCATGGAAATTGACAGTCAGGTAATACATACGTGGGTCAAATCCTCGAAGTAGGTTGAAACTTTCCTCTTAATAACTCGAACCGCAATGCAAACAAGAACAGCGGTCACGTTTCCGAGATTTGAGACTAGAATCTTAATGTGTCGATTCATTGAGATCGGGATCTATTTCTGTGACACTCGTTTTGTTATACTTAGGTGTTATCGGTTCTATACTTCTTATCGTCGGTGCTTGGTGGAATTCTATTCTTGAAACAATTTATTCAAAACACTTGTACTTTCCACAATATATATTTTTTTATTTTTATGGTTTAGCCAACCAGAAAGCATCATCATCAATTGATGTATAGTCCTGATGATGCTTGTATAGCGAAACCGGTAATCAAACCAATCGTTTTTATATCGATTACGATTACGACTGACATAAAAAGGAGTTTCTTGAATTCGACTGTTTTTTCTCGTGTTAATGGCTGCCTACCTAACTGTCGATGCAAGAGATTATGGCGGCAGGAATAAGTAAAGCGATGGTATCTATCATCTACCAGTTTATCTTCTTGAATCCCCATTTCCCTTGGCCATCGCATCTCGTGTAAACGGATGGCCCAATTTTGCTATTTCTTTTTTGTTGTGTTAGTTAATATTAAAAGAAGGTTCAATTGACATATCGATATGG
>NJDD01003908.1:15719-30345 GCA_002245505.1 Calephelis nemesis | reverse complement strand
GGAAAGGCGGTCGGGCGAGTCGCTGCGTAACTCTACCACCTAATAGGATGTCACGGCGTTAGTGACGGTAAGCCCATGCTCGCCTTTTACGAGCAGCCTGGCAGGAAGGCATATGGTCTATTCTGCAAAGGACCCCCGGACCAACACGGGTAACATCATGTATTGTACTTATTTATGACGTTTCATCGCAAATATTTACCTTCAACATATTACGGTGACTGAGTCGACTGCAAATATTTAAATGTGTATTTGATTTTCTGTCCGTGCAGACATTTCAAGTGCTGTTACACTTTCCGTTTGTGTACATTTGACATTCATGTTTCGGAATACGAATGTAACATATTTTACACTTGTGTGCTTTGCTCTTGGAATATTCCACTAATTTTTAAAACAGTTACGCTATTATACTAATGGTGTGATAGAGGTTAAACTAAATTAGTGTCTTGTGTTTCTTAGAAGAATCTTATACCGTAATAAGTTATTTTCACTCTTGCAAATTCCAATTCATTCCAAAACTATTAAGAGCTAGGACTTGTTAGTGATCGGTGGTTATTTCGAAAACTGAAGCTTTATGTTTTGTATAGTTTAAACGAAATACGAATAAAATTGACTTTCATTTAAATGTCATATTTGTGCGATTTCGTCATAAGATTCGGACTTGTTGGCAGTTGGACTGCCTGGGAAGTACGTTCTTTCAAATACGAAAAAATCGATTCGATTAACATACATAAAAAATTAGATACAAACATATAACCTCCTACTCGTTATAACCTCGTCGAAGTCAAGTAAAAAGAGTCAAACATACAAGCTCCTCTTTTTTAAAAAGTTAAATAAATAAATATCCCTGGACATGCTACACAAATTGAATCTGACCTTAAAATTAGAAAATTGTATAATTGTGTTATGGGTGTTAGTCAACGATTGTAATACATAGAAATACTTAAATAGATATAAGAATAAAAAAATACCCTGATCCGGAAAATGCAAAAATCTAAATGTTCATGACACAAATGCCTACCTTCGTTGGGAATCGAATCCGAGCCTCGCGGTTGGTCGATGTAGTTAGGCGTGTACGCTAGTCACTCGACCAACGAGGAGGTCTAAGGTTAATTATTCCCTAAAAAGGCTTTAAGGTGCAAATTATTAAAACTTCAGATATCAAGGGCTATTTGTTTTGACTTTCAAAATGAAAGTGTTGGTAAGGCGCCTCAACGCTACCGTGATGAAACTCATAAAGCCCTACATTTTTAATTGTATTGTGTGGGTGATGATATGCACTTTTTAAAAATTGTGCAAAGACATGAAGTTTTCAAATACCTTGGAACAATTTACCTACATTTTTTTGATTTTAGGGTTCCGTTACCAAAAAGAAAAACCTTAGTTGGTACCTAATCTGCAAAATCGTGTGTCATGTTCATACACTTGTTCATAATTTTATAAGAAACCTATCGTCTTGCAAAAGATATTTCTCATCTCAGACGATCTGACCTCTCATCGGGTAGTTTACTAGGCTGGAGCTAAAAATGTAGACTTGTATTAATAATAGGCTCTTTCGTTATGTAATGTGACCTTTTCCAAAAAAGTTTTTTTTTGTTTTTATGACAGTCAGTACCTACAAACAAACAGCAAGATGTCTAGATACTGTTACTTCTTTATGTCCACCGTGTAATTAAAATGTTAATTAAATATACAGTCTACATATTTTGTGTGAAATATTATAAAAAGTTTAAATTGATTATTTCGTCAAAATAATCCCTTTAAAAAGTTTTTGAAGTATTTTTTAGACAATGAAGTAACTGTATCCCTCTCTTACTAAGTGGATTAATATTAAAAAAATGAAAGCTTCAAATACACGTCAACTTTTAACGAAAATTATTTTAAATATTTTTTAGATTCTGTAAGTATCGTTAATTTTAAACCATACGAAACCCTTTATATGTTTGTGCGACTCGCACTTGACTAATATTATTTTCATCAGGTCAATAAATTAGCGAATCCGTTTTGATTATTGCATCTATACATGAATATTAAAAACCTTGAAGCGTTTGCCTACTTTTTTTAACTTTTGAAGGCCCATAATGACCATACATAACGAGATCTCTCATGGCGTGAATGTTTTTATTTTCATCCCAACCTCCGCAACTTTCTACATCAACAATTACGAGGTTAAGAATCTTTAAACTACAAAACAATTTCTCGTTTATTTCTTTTAGTACAATAGATTTACGATACGAAAAGTACTGTTAGCTTATCCGAGATTTTTCCAGGTTCAGTACCTTAGCGAGAATTTTTGCACGTACATCTTTATAGCTTTTAGATTATATTGTTAAAGTATCTACTTAATCTTATTATTTTAAAGCGGTTCGTTTAGAAGTTTTAGCGATTGAACATTTTTAAACCATTTTATCTCCAAATGCGCTAAGTTTTGAAAAACGTTACTTCATATATTTAAAAAAGAAAGTCATGCTATTTACACTATTTATAACTCAAGAATGGCAAAACCGATTAGGCTGAAAATTTATGGCAAAGTACCTTAAACCGGAAGGAGGAAATAGGGTACATTTCATCCCGTTCAACAGCGAGGAAACTAGGAAAACAACCAAACTGAACAGGCGGAGGCTAGTATGACGTATAAAAAAGTGTCCATGCTTACCTTATCTGCAGTAATCAATCTAAAATGACCGTCACATTAAAATGCCGGATTTAATAGTTTTGATAGTGCAGTTACCTAATAGTCATCTAAAATCAAATCCAATGGAAAATTTTTTAGATTATTGCTAAAAACATCTAATAGTTGTTTTACAATTTCAATTTTTTTTAGATTTTATTTTTGTAGAAAGAAATAAATAAATTGGGGTGAGCCACCCTTATCACTTAGGGAAATGAAATATTGACAAAAACCTATTCTCAGATTTACAAAGTTTGCCTATAACATTTCATCATAATAGCTTCAGCCGTTACAGAGGAGTATAGCAACAAAACTGTGTCACGAAATTTTGTGTATTTAGATTAGATACTTCCAGGGTACATGTATGTCTGTTTATTCGAGTTCCTACATTAAAAACTACCTTTTTAATGCCCAAACAGTTTTGTATGTATTTGTATAAAAACCTTAGATCTATAAAACAAAATATATAATATTCCATAGAATAAAAATGGGTGTTTTTAAGAAAAGTAAAAAAAGGAAGAAAAAAAATTTTTATTTGCGCAATATGAGTCTTACAAAGATGTTACAAAATAATTAAGGCGTTCCAACATATTCTGCCAACTTGTGGTGTGCAAATATTTTAATGGGTATTAATCAAATTAGTTATTTTAATTATTTACTTACTATTTTCATTTAATTATTTATATTAATTTTAATTATTTATTTACATTTGTTTTTTCGTATTGATTACATGATTATTTATTTTTACCAACATTGTTAGGAATGTAAATTAATTTATCCCTATCTACTGTAAACGACCATCGTTTCCAACCACCGTTGTCGTACTTAGTTGTATAAGTACGACAATGTATGAGTGTAACTTTCGTTATTACATACAAATTAAAGGGAAATTGCTCAATTTTAATTGAGACGGCTTTTTGAAGACACGTAATTAAAAAAAAAACACGCTTTTCTTTTACAAACATCGTTTTAAAGTGGTTTTGTTGAATATTTATTTAATTTTTTATAATGACACTGCTGGATCCGTAATTAATTGTTATTATATGTGTAATAAATATTATAATGATTTGTAAATTTGAAGAAGCTTTTTTTTAACATTTTATCACACAAACTAGTTTCCTTAATCTAGCTAAGTTAAGAATTAACTACATCCCGTTAACGGTCAATTTAACTGTACGGAAGTATCGATAAACAAACTGACATCTTATTGTGAGATCTCGTGAAAATATCTTAAAAATATCGGCGTTAAATAGCGACGTTAAAATTTAATGTCATAGTTAACCTGATTTATGGACTTACTATAGGTATATACGATCATGAAGCTTCAACGGTGGTAGTATACGGTAGATAGGTTTAAAATTATTTTATCTTAAGCATTATCATCACTACGTAGTATAAAACAAAGTTGCTTCCTCTGTCCTTTTGTATGCTTAAATCTTTAAAACTACGCAACGGATTTTGATGCGGTTTTTTTAAATAGATAAAGTGATTCAAGAGAAAGGCATTTATGTTTTATATCCGTGCGAAGCCGGGGCGGGCCGCTAGTTTAAAATAAATAATGAAATTTGTAATAAATACAAATTGCTTGCTTCGTTTTAATATTAAAATGTCATGTAATATATATAAATAATAAATTTGTTTAAATATGTATATAATATGATGGGACTTAGTATCTTTGGCTAGTATATGTAAAATAGTGTGGGACTTAATATCTTCGGCTAGTAGTGATATGGTAGTTGTGCCTCTGCCTACCAATTCCAGGATATAGTCGTTAGGATACTTTTTTACGCTTAAATATCTTTGTAACAACTTCTAAACACACATTCTGCAAATAATTTATTAAAAAAACTGTTTTTCAAATATTCAAGCAAAAGAATATATTTTTTACTTTTCCACAAACTGCAATGTTTATTTGGAAAATGTGTACATTGTGAAAGTTTATAAGGTTCCGACAATGAAAGTATAAATTCAAGGATGTTACAACATGAATGTCGTCCAAAAAGCTTCTATAATTAATTCAATAATCTGAACGTCAATCGAAATGTATACCAATTACAAAAAAAAGTTATTAATTAAAAACATACACAGCAAACATCCAAAATGTTATATCAACATGCAAGAATAGACATTGATAAATGACTGTATTTTATATTTAATTATTGTAAAAGAAATTCCTAACGCTTTTTTGCATGTTGAGATAGCGAAGCCGGACTTTTTAATAGATTTATATTAATCAAACGTCCCGTTAAATCATGAAGTGACACATAGCTTAAGTAATTCAATATATTTCTAATTGGCATCAGTTAAAGTATAATCTAGTCGATGAGGAAGTTAGTGAATACCGCTAGATTTCTTGCATCAGTATTCATTAAGGTATCTTATATCTTAATTTGAATAACTTACAAGCTACCTCGTGCATCTGTTAATATATTGTAACTACCGTCATTTTGTTATCACGATCTTGTAATGTCTGTTCTAATTTATATTTATTTAAATTTCAAATTTAAAAGGTTAATCTGAACATCTTTATTATGTTGTATTAAGCTACACTCGCGGTTACACTCGCGTATTAAAGTTAGTTCCTTCGCGGTAACTAGTTAGTTTAAATCAATCCTTCTCAAAGTGGGCGATAACGCCCCCTTGTGGGCGCTGGACGTCTTGAGTGGAGCGGCAAGAGGCCCAGAATATAAAAGTGACGATGGGTAACTTGAAACTTAAATTACTTCATATTTTAAAATTCACTGAAATTAAAACACAACATCTATATTCATATACTATTGTAGAATTCAGATAACTTATACAATAAAATACGATAATGGTTTTGAATTTGAATTTAAAAAAAAAATTGTGTGTGTACTTATGTACACGCGTTAGAAGTTATACTTCTTCGGCGTAATAAGATAAAAATCTTTTTAAAAATATTTATCTTTTGCCTTATTTTACATTTGTAGATAAAATGACACTAACCATAGAAAAAAGGTATTAAATACATTTAAAGTTTTATTATAATGCATTATTTAGTTAAATAAAGTTTATTTAATATTTAATAAAAACTAAAATGTTATCTATAGCTAACTTCATAATGTCGGTTTTTCGTGACGGTGTGCGCGCACATCGTAAAAATTTACCCTCATCATTTTTTCCTAACGCGCCAAAAGAAGTATAACTTCAATAAGACACGCTTGGCATTGTCTTTGTTATTGACCAGCGTTGTGACCCAGTAGCTGACAAGCATTATTATCGCTCTTTGCTAAAAAAAGTCTCGTTAAGAATATAGTTTTAATTAAATTCCAAGCGAGACTTAGGTCTAAGATAGAAAAGGAATGGGCGCTACAAGCTTAAAGTGGGCATTAGATGAAAAGAGTTTGGGAACCTCTGGTTTAAATCTATATATGTAAAATTATTCGCTAAATTTTTTGTATGTTACTTCTGAATGAAGTATTTTAGCTATTTTTTGTGAAAGTTCAGGGAAATTTTAAAACATAGAAAAGTATGTAATCCCGAAATTTCTAAACGACTGAACCGATTTAGTTAAGTTTTGTTTTCAATTATTTATGTAAGACCAGGGTAGGCTTAAAAGATATGTTAGCTCATAGCATTTTATAGCGTTATTAAAATAATATCTCTACGCCCATGTCCCTGGAGACGTAGGCAGAGCACAGGAGGCATCCACGACTAGCCGAAGACACTAAGTTCCACTATGTAACAAGTAGACAGCCTATCGCCAACTAAACACATGCCCGATTCCGAGCAACGTTATTTTTTATTTAGAGATTGAAATTAGGAGATTAAAAAAATACGTTTTGTTTTGTTTGCTCAACACGGGGATCGAACCCGAAACCTTTTGTAGTCAAGTTCCATACCGAACAGCTAGACCACAGAAGATTAGATTGTATGGGGTACTTGATAAAATTGCCACCGATCCACGATAAATCATAAATCAATATCTTCCAACACACCTTTACCTGAGGCTGAAGTTTGACCTATATACAGCGACCGTTATTGTCCCCGCGAGGCCGCACTTTGTCTCGTTCACTACTCGATTCTATTGAAACGATTTTTATAAATCGTGACCAAGTATTTGAATTAAGCTTATCCTGTACATTTCAACCGCTGTTCTGGGCTTTGAAGTCGTTTTCACCAAGAACATAATACATTTCTTTCATCCGTTCAGGCGTGATAAGATGACCACGTGAAATGGCGATTTATTTTTTAGATTGTTTAAACAATTTGTTGCTAGAAAATTGGTAAAACACATTTTATAGACCGACCCGGAAATTGAACCCCAGGACCTTATACAACTCCAACACCGAACCATTAGGTCACAAATTTTTATTGCCTATAGTAACGTGTATTACTTCCCACCAGAGAATTCGTCTGTTTTGCTTTTCAAAATCAAAACAGTTTATACCTAACTTATTTGACCAAAATTATGCTAAATCCCACTTTTTTACGATAATGGAAGGCAAACAAGCAGACAGATCTCCTGATGGTAAGAAATTCAAGCCGCCTAGAAACACCAGAGGTGGTAATGGTGCGTTGCCAGCCTGAGGCCGGGATCTTAGGCCTAGAGCAAAAGTAAGGTAAACCTCTGAAACAGGTAATCGGCAAGCATTGAAGTTATGGCAGCAGAAATAGTGTCACGGTGTTAGAGACGATGAAACAGAAATGTTCGAAGCAACCCGGGCAAATCCGGAAGCGAAGGTTAGTTCATGTAACCATCCGTTAACAATGATATGCGTGCGTAATATTTGATAATAGTAGCCCCAAGCGAAAGTTAAGTAGTCTCTTGACCTCCCTATTCATTAAAACATAATCGAAAGTGAAATTAATTCAGCGTAAAGCTATTTTGATAGACTACGCTTTTAAAGTTTACACGTGTACGGTGGCCATCTTGTTGGTTTTACGTGTTGGAAACAACATTGATTGGTTTATCTATATAATAATACGTGATGCCAAAACTTTGGACCACTTTTTCGAAAATTGCGCGGACGCAGGAGCATAAAATTTGACACACTTGTAGTTTATGTGTAGGAGAAGAGCAGAACGCTAATATTTTTCTATAATAATGCTCATAAAGTACATTAAATCAATAAATTAAACATTACCCACACTACCATGCATTTGACACACACAAGCAAATAAATTGATGGTAACGATAAAAGATCACAAATGACGCACTTAAAAGTTTGGAAAAAAAGTAGTTGGTCTGGAGAAATGAAGATGGCGTTCTTATCAATAAGATATTAAAATTTAAAACAGATGATAAAAGATGTATAAGTTTACACAGAGCTTACGCAGCATCTCTACCAGCAAATTTGTATGGACATTTAACATCTTGTATCTCGTGTATACGTGCATCCTTTGTGTCAAAATTTTTCTTACACATTGTTTATACATTTTGTATATAATAGTGTGCAATTTTTATTAGTAAGGCCGGGAGTGTTTTAGGTTTTACGTGCATAATTAGGAATGCATCCAAGCTGCATTATTTATTTTATATTTAATTAAACCTTTGCTGTTGCTAATTCGATTTGATTTTTACTACAACTTTGCAAAAAATGATGAGTACTGTCCTGGCCCAGAAGTCTTTTTGTGAACAAACAAACTGAATTGAATAATGAATACATTAAACGCTTACAGTTTAAAAAAATCATGACCTAGGTTACGCTTAGCAAGTTGAATTTCGAACAACTTATTTTGCTACGCAAATATTAACCATTTAGTTCTACCAAGGACCTACAATTAATATAATATTATGTTCTTAACAATGAATATATGTGATTGACAAAAATAATAATCTATAATATAAAAATGAATCGCTAAATGTGTTGGTAAGCGCATAATTCTCGAACGACTCCACCGATTTGGCTAATTTTTTTTTGTTGTATTAGTAATTGTCAGAAGAAGGTTTTTATGAAGAGAAAACCCGGGAAAGTTGCAGGGAAGATGGGAAAAACAATACATTTTTTCCCACAAACCGAACGGGTGGAACGAAGTTCGCCGGGCCAGCTAGTTACAGAATAAAATTTAAAAAACTGACTTCAGCTATTTCATTAGATACCACGCCGCGTTCGATAATTATTTTTTCGAAAGATGGCTAATGAATACGAAATGGCCTTACATCAAATTCATAAACAACCTCCTCTTATTTTTTAATTTATAATTAATAAAGCGCAAATTTTCGTTTGTGTGTAGTAAAAAATGTATGCATTAATATTAAGTACAGCTCAAAAGCCATGATAAAATTAATAAGGATCACCTAGGAGTCGTATCTTTTTTAAAAATTGGCCGAGTAATCGCGTAACAAACATTGAAAAAATAGTCGATTTAGAAACCTCCTTTTTTAGAATCGGTTAAAATACAAGTCTGGTATCTATCTGTTCTTCTGGAATGCACGATAAAGCTCTTGAAAGACTTACAACATGTTGAGATCGTACATTTGAATCAAATTGTTTATTGTATATCGCATGTAATAGACTAAAGCTAAATTGGTCTTGTGATTGGTAGAACCTGCGATAAAAGAAAAGAATCAACTTTTTTTATCGAAAGAATGCAAGGTGAATGTGAACGAGTACGTGTATGGTGATAGTATATTGATTTTTTTCTTGTCGCAATACCGATGCCTTAATAACCAAAATCCAATTAAGCTATCCATTAAAATTTTCTTATTGAAGAAATTGTCGAGTGGCTAGCAAACACGTCTAACTTTATCGATCAACCAAGAGGATTTAGTTCGATTCTCGATGGGGGCAGGTATTTGTGTGGTTAACGTTTAGATGTCTGCATTTCCTGGTCTGTGTGCTTATTAAATTTATTCTGGTATTTATTTGAGTATTTATATGTATTGATATTTTTGACTTATTACCCATAGCACAAGCATATAATTTGCTGACTTTTGGGTTTTTAATTTCTGTAACTAACTTATCTCCATATATATATATATATACTTATATTTCCCATCGTCATCGTATCATATGTGAACGGATGAACCAAACTGGCTAATTCTTTTTATTGTGCTATTTACTGTCAGGAGAAGGTACACATGAATAAAAGTACTAGTATATATAAGAAGGAAAGGACAACGTATGTCTGCTCAGCTAGTTTTAATTGAAACTCTATTTCCCTTGCGCAACCTTATAAAATGGAAAAATTCAATATATTCATAGTAGGATGTACGGGACTAAAGTGAAATGAGGTACGATGGGGTTGATATGCCTCTCAACAAAACCCCTTTAAAAAAATCATAGTTAAGACTTAACAAAGTCTCTGGGCTCAGCTAGTTGTTTATGAAATATTTTTGTGTCACAAAGTTTGTGATCGCATTCCTCCAAAACGGCTTGGCTATTTCTATTGATTTTTATGTGTATTCGGTAAAGTATTTTATAGTTTTTATTCCTGTTTTAATGCTATTTGTTATTATTTTCAGGTAAGTCTTAAAACAGTTGGCCATGGTAAGTGTATTGTTTTTTATTGTGTGTAAGGCCAGCAACACAGGGGCAGGTTTCCTGATCTAAATTGATCATAATGTTTGAACTTTGACAAAAATAAATATTACTGGAAGTCGACAAAATCAAGACAACTTTTTACCAAACTCTTCTTTAGACAATAATACTGTCACAGAACCAGAAAAGAAATTACTTGTCTTTTTCAAACCCGACCGATGAACAAATAGATAGTGCTTGCGATTTTTTTTCTATTAGAAGTATTAAAACTTTTTAAAAGCTTTTCTCGTTCTGTGATTGGTCATATGAATGGAATTAAGAAGGTATGGTATCCCCTATTTTCTTCTTCTAAAAACACGTGGTAAAGCGTATATGGGTTAAAACTGCCAACAAAAATCTTTTTGTTTTTCTTTATTCGTTTTTACTGTCACAATCTTGTCTCGTTGTTCCCCGAACAAAAATGGTTTCAAATATTTAAAAACAATATTTTTCTAGTCATTTCATGCTAAAGTTATGAAAATAACCCTGTCACGTCAGATATATTGCAATTCCCTGGCAAATAATGATAAGTACAAAGATCAAATAACAGTGACAAGTTGGTTGTCGATAAATTTTACCCTTTGTGAGAGAGGTCGAAGGAACCGTTAGGGAAAACGTTCGTGTGATGAACATAAATGATTGTAGTTTGTTTGTATGGACGATAATACATTCACCTCTTATGGAACGTTTTCTGGGAACACAAATGTCTACTTTAGAAAGGTTTCCTATGTTTAAAACTGATATACACTTTACGTACTATATGGCCTTTATAATTTTCAAACTGTTTTCGTTACGTAAGAACTTTTTTTAAATTATTAGAAAATAATTTATAATACTAACACGTGTAGCAAGAACTTTAGGCCAGTTTTTACAAATATGTATTGCGTGGACGTAAGAGTATAATATTTGTTCTGGCTTTTAGTTTGTGTGGAGGAGAAGTGCAGAACCCTAATGTTTTTCAATAATAATGCTTATAAAGTAAGTACATTAAATGCAAAAATAAAAATCACAAATACACACACAAACAAATATATTGATGATAACGATAAAATATCACAGATGGCGCACAAACCATATTCATAGAGTTTGGAAACAAAATAGATGGTCTTGATAAATAAAGATGGCGCACGTATGAAAATTGTATTAAAATTTATTATGGTCTAATTTCGACTAAAGGGCGACTACGAGTGTATGTAAGAGAAAGTCGTGTTACACTATTTATAACTCAAGAACAGCTAAAGCGAGTTTGCTGAAAATTTACAGGAGGTAGCTTAAAACCAGGAAACGGATATAGGATACTTTTTAATAAAGTTAAAATTCAAGGAAACAATAAAAAACAACATTTTAATTTCGCCCATGAAAACTAAACTTGTAGCTCGATGTTCGCCGGAAAAGCTAGTAAAAAATAAAATAAAAATTAATTTGACATTCTATTATTAAATCGGGTATTAACCGAGGGTGGTGTCAAGAGACCCTGAAACTTGCGTGCTTTGTATGAAAGGTAATGAATGTGGAGGTAGCCAGGCAGGTCTGAGATATGGCACTCAATACTCTGTTCCTGCTACGTAAGTGGCTTGGCGTAAGGATATGTATGTATGTAAAAGATAATATAAATAGGGTCATATCAGGTGTTGCCATAAAGTTACAAATTCTCGTCACTACTAAATGCAGGTTTTTAGGGTTAGATATTAAAAGGCTGTTTTTAGTTAAAGGAAAAGCTGACAAAAGTAGCCGAAGCGATAATATTGTTAGTATGTAATTGTGAATAAGTTAAGAGACTAGACCCCCAGGCGAGTTTGGGGACAGCGAAAAGAATTGCCCTCTCAGACTGTAAGGGATGTAAGGGTTTATAAATACCTGCAGACGTCCACTCTTATAAATATTTGATGTTTATTTAAATCTTTTACAAAAGGTTCGAGCCCTCGAAAAGGTAGCCCTGTTACGTATTCTTTGTAAATATCAAATTGAGTATAAAAATCTCCATCTATTTTTACTCAGTCTGAGTACAAAACTCGCTGGATGTCTATGGTAATCCGTTTGGAGTACTGAAAGATAAGTTTTTGTAATGTTAAATCAGGCATGAAGATTTACATCAATTACATCTAGTATTCCTAACGGATAGACAAATTTGCTGTAAGTATTCCCGAAACTAGAGCGTCTGTATTCTCTACTAATGCGAGACGTTTTGGGGTTAAGAACGGAGTAGACGTACAAAAAATACCCACAAACTTGGTTGCCAAATTTTGTTGTCTGAAGTCAATATATATTGCTTACCATTCGCTAAATGTATAAATCAATACAAATTATCTATATATTAATATGCGATGCCAAAACTTTGGACCCCTTTTAAAGAAAACAGCGCGGACGCAGAAGCATTCAATTTGGCACAGTTATAGTTTATGTCTAGGAGAAGTGCAGAACGCTAATACTTTTTAATAATAATGCTTATAAAGTACATTAAATCAATAAATAAAACATTACCCACACTACCGTGCATTTGACACACACAAACAAATATATTGATGATAACGATAAAAGTTCACAGATGGTGCATAAAAAAGTTTGGAAATGAAGTACTTGGTCTTTAAAAATTAAGATAGCGTTCTTATCAATAAGATATTAAAAGTTATTATGGTCGAATTCGACCAACGGGCGACCACTAGTTACGATTAAAGTCTTAAAAATATGATATGTAATTCATTTGATCGTAATATAATAGCACATTCTTTAGTTAGTGGCAAGTCATTCTTACATAAATGCAAATTGGAACGATTGAAAAGATACAGTCATAGATCTCGGCTAATTTCAGATATCGCTACATCTCTGATTGAATTCGACAATTTATCAATCATTCTTCATGTATCGATCTTCACTTTCACTCACTTTTTCTGTCATTACTTGCGTTTTGTGGGGTTATTATGCAATTATTAATGTAATTAACCCCGTAAATAGAGGGATTATAAAGGTCGAATAATGACAGTGGTTGTCATGGAAACGACGTGGATTTTGACTTTCGAAAGTTTGTTTTGATGTTCGAGGAATCGGTAAAAACTACTATGGTCTCTAATGGTCGATAAAAAGCTTATTGTTTGGAGCTTTTTACCGCTATCTTTAGAAAATTGAGACTTTGCATTTCTTGCTCAGTTGTTGCCCACGTGTGACCTCTGCGATAAAAAGATTATTTACGTAGAGTATATTATTGCAATACTTAATCGGATTTATTTACACTTTTCGTTTAGGCATTTTATTGAACTTTATTGTTGTTGCATAAAACAATATATTATTCCACATAAATTTATTTCAATATTAGTTTTATTATGATCCGACTAGCGGTTTTTGAGTTACTTAATAGTGCACACATTTTTCACTTACCACTCAGCATTGATGAGGTCGTCAAGATAAGTGAATAATTTATGCATAATTAAGTGTAACTTTTTTTATGATATTGGAAGGCAAACAAGCAGACGGATTTCCTCATGGTAAGAAATTCACGCCGTCTAGAGACACCAAAGGTGGTAATGGTGCGTTGCCAACCTGACGCCGGGGTGTTAGGTCTCGAGCAGAAGTAAGTTTACCATCTACCTTACCCTCCGAACCGGAACACGTCATGACGTTATGGCGGCAGGAATAGGTAAGGCGGTGGTACCAATCCGGGCGAATTGCTGGTAAACTCTACCACCTAGTCAGATGTCACGGTGCTAGTGACGGTAAGCCTATGCTCGCCTTTTACGAGCTGCCTGGCAAGGAAGGCAGATGGTCTATTCTACAAAGACGCTCGGAACAACACAGGGAAACTAACCTACCTGGGTAACTCAAAAACTTCTAGCAGAATGTGTATAAAATTTATGTGAGACCACTTCGGAATCATTTGTTATTTTTCAAAATAAGAATTATTAAATCGTGACGTGGTACCCAATAAAATGGAGTCGGTATTTTCAGTTCTACTGCTCTTAAATCTTTTACAAATCGACGCCTAAAAGATTATGATGTTAAATGAAAGTTTGTATTAAAATCTATTTAACGCTGATGAATTAGTAGATAAACAACGAATGAAGTAGTAGATAAACAACTAGTAAAAAGTAAAGTCGTTAGAAATAGTTTTTAAGTACAAACTGTTATCAAGTACTACGAGTACTTAATTTAGAGTACTTTATTTACAGAGAACGCGACTTTGTTTTATACTATGTACTGATTAAATACTTTGGTTTTATCATAGAATTGCTTGAATACTGATTGTTCATTTTACGGAGTCCGAATCATAGTAGATTTTGAGTTACTTCAGATTTTTTTGAGAGGAATTCTATTTTATTATTTATTAGATACTTCGATTTAAGCATTAAAGTATATGAATACTAATTGAACATTTAACGATATCCTCGCCATAGTAGATTTCGATTTACCTCAGATATAGTAATATTTAATTTAATACTTTGGTTTTATTTGAAAAGTGCATAAATAACATTGATAATTTTAT
>NJDD01003907.1:18421-51101 GCA_002245505.1 Calephelis nemesis | reverse complement strand
ATTTACCCCTGTCGTCAACAACAATACAAAGAAACGATTAAATCAACATTAATAATGTTATCACAATACGAGATTCTGATTATGGCACTAATTTAGTCATTAAAAAAGAATATTTATGTATAAATAAAAACTATTTCTTATTAAAAGATAAAATTACCTCCTAGTATTTAAGGCCCCATACTCAGTCAGCCAGAAGAGCCAATCACAGCGCTCCCCCGTTCCATGATTACTATGAACAATGGCGCTCTAAAGTAAACGTCTTAAGCGACAAATTACTATTTTTGACACTATAAAAGTAATTTTTAAAAAAAATATAAAAACTGAAACACTTATCTTTTAGGAATAGTACTTATCTATGTTAATGTTAAATCTGGTGTCGATATTTTCATAATTGAAGTAGACAGAAAGCAAAAGCTTTCAAAAAAGGGTTAATTTTTGATTTTTTTTCTATCGAGCAAAGTGAAATGAATCGTGTTTTGGAAACACTAGTCTAGTAAAGCATATTCATGATAATCTTGTGTATTTTTGTCAGCAAGATCCATGATTGCTTTGTATGAAAAAAACTGTAAACTGCTGACGTATTTTAGCGTATATGGCCCCTTAAGAACCACGCGCACGAATCATAGTAGTCGCTATCAATAAGTAATTTACTAACTTAAACATACACAATTATTGTGAAACACTACACAATTATCCTATTAATATTATAAATGCGAAAGTTTGAATGTATGGATGTTTGTTACTCTTTTACGCAAAAACTACAAAGCCGATTACGATGAAATTTGGTATTTAGGTAGCTGAAGACCCAGAATAAAATACAGGCTACTTTTTATCCCGGAGTTCCCGCAGGATTGGGACTTACGCGGGTGAAACCGCGGGGCGCAGCTAGTAGGAAATAATTGACAATAACATTGATTGACATTGATAGGACATATTTCATTTAAAAAATGCATCTAAATGCTTGATTCGATGCTGTACCTACGTACTATACTTTAAAGAACACAATACATCGGAATAGCCTTTTGTAATACTACTTTACGTTTTCTAATTTCGAGTACTAAAAAGTAACTGATTTTTTAATATTATACAAATAAATTAGTGTTTAATTATGATATCTTAAAATATATATATTATCTACCACTCAAAATTTTATCAGATCTCACTAATGACAGTTTTTTGTACTTAGTTTTTCCATACAACGTATTAATGAAGTACGTAAACTGTCAATATTTAACCTTCTATAATTTTTAAATTTGATGCCATAGTTTACTTCGGAAATATTTTTTTATATTTATTGGTTGTTTACATGTTCATAACTAAAACTTTGAGTCGGTAATCACAAAACTGTTTTCAAAACTTCAAAAAAAGATAACATCTATGAAATAGTATTTCCGTGGTATAATACATCGGCAATTAAAAACCAGCTAAAATATTGTGCATCTAATGCCGAGTTACTTTAAAACCTTATTTTATCTTCGATTTGTATAGAAAATACTCAAACGTTAAGTATTTTCGATAAAAAAACTTAACTCTTTCAATATATTAACCTAAACAAAAACTCACGTATCCTTTTTATGTAAAACACTATTTAGAAAATCCTTTTACTTACGTGCATGAAGTCCGAAATGTATGGAACATGCGCTCGAGTCATCTGTCATCGTCTAACTAGCCTATTATTTTAAAACGTGCGCACATTAAAGTATCAATTTGATCATGTACATATGCACAGATAAATAATTAATTGAATGAATGATGGATCTTAAAGACAAAAGGAACATGTAAATTACGTGAAAATACCATTTTTTTAAATTCCTCGAAATATACTACCGATTTTAGAACCCCTCGGAGTTAGCTGCGTTTACCTTAGTATGAATTACATTGTTGCTACGAGATGTCAGCTGACAGCTCTAGTTTACCTACAATTTTATAATTTTAACTTTTTTCTGGTTTTATTTGAAATCAGTCCGTATAACAATTACTTTTATGACATGTATAAATTATAAAGGACAATCTCACTCAAGAAAATCACCCAAAATGTTTTTCCAAATAAATTTAATTATTTATCTAAAGTATGTATTTCCTTTCGATTTTATGAACAAGATTTGATATGAACAAAGTGACTAGATTTCTTTTAGCAGTTCGCCAACTACACCCAAAATCAAGTATAAATCCTAGGCAGCGAAATGAGTGTACGCCAGTGTTATAAACGGCAAAATTTATTATATCCTCACTATTAAGACATGTATAATTTTTTTTTTAATTTTTTTCGTTTCATTGGAAAAATAAAACGTTAGTGCCTATCAGAATTACCACCTTTAACGCTTCACATTTTCTTGTCATTATAAAACTGTCTTTATCGTTGTTGTATACCGGATTGGAAAATAGGGTAAACCGGCAAACTTACAACAGACCGAAGATCATGTTCTCATAATGACAACTCACCTTTACCATAATATCTGGTGAACATACGTATCGTGCATTTTTGAACATAACTCACTTTCAAAAATATATTGTAAATAAATTTAAATTTCCGTAGAACACGACTTCAAAAATAATTAAATCCGTTTTTTCTACGGTATTGGTAACGTCTGTTAATGTTTGATATTAATTACTCAGTCATGCAGGCTTCAGTCAATTCTATCAGTTGTGAATTATTATCGGCATCATGCAAACTTCATTCAGCTCCTTATACGCGAGATTATTCGTCAGTACTTACTAAAAAACTGACAGCAGATTTTGCTGTCAGTTTTTCCACAGTCTATTTAACTGTCATCTTATAGCGTTTTTAATATTGCTTCTAGTTTAGTGCGTGATTTTTATTAGATAATTAATAAATTATTTATCCACAGTTAATGAAATATTATCTTTAACAATGATGGGATTTTTTTTGTTACTTTTGTTTTTTAATCATTTATTATATATGGCTAAATGCGTATTATTTACAATGCCATAAAATATTCGAAAAAAATATTGAAGTGGGATTTAGCTTTATAATATTTAAGTTGAGTATTTATGTGTATTTCTAACTGTACTTAGAAATCCATCTGTGTTTGAAATCGGATGTTTTTTAAAACTATTACGATTAGTCTATCACATTTTTAAATACTGGTTATGTTTATGTAATGAGTCATTTTTTTCGACACAAAAGTTAAAAATGTGACGGATATTCATTTTAATATGAATGGTGTCCTCATTTATTATTACGCAGAGTGTGTTTTTGTTTTTTTTGTGCTAAAAACGTGTGTTTTAATACTTTTGAGTTTAAAAGTTTGTCGTCTTCAGCTCCAATTTGAGTGATTATCATGGTGAGTATAAATGTATTACATTTTGTTTATTTCAACCGCTTTTAAGCTTCTTTTTTTGCCATCTTACTTTTTTTGCTTAAAACGTGAGAGGACCATGAACAAACAAACAATCACATTTGTGTATTTGTATTTTACATATGTTTGTCATTATGGAAAAAAATGATTAACACTATTTGAGTTAACATCTGCTTGATTATCATAAGAGACGCTCGATTAATAGGAAACAACTTTTCACATTTTTGGTTTCTAAAAAAACTATTGATCATACACATATATTCGCAGTAAGTCTCTCGCGTGATAGGCAGAAAGTATCATGTGCCAAATGCACGATCTTTGCATACCAAGACATAGTAAAAAAAATCATAAATAACAATCTCAAAGTCACTTCATTTTCAGAATTGCATCCTGTCGCCAGCAGTCGTATTAAGGGGAGTCATGAATTCCGAGCTAATAGACCGTTCTTCTTCCTTGTCCAGTATGATGGATTTAAATTATTCTGTGGGCTCAAGCATTAGAAACAAAATGATTGAATCAAAGAAACAGAAATACCAAACTCTTGATTTCTCGTTTTATTAAAGCATATTGATGTTGTGTGTTTGACTCCTCATGTTTTAAATGTTCTCGAAGAAAAGTAATTTTAACTTTAGGTACAACTTCACTATTAAAAATCGTATCGCCTCCGTGGTCTAGCGGTTCAGGTGTTGGACTTGACTGCATGAGATTCCGGTTTCGAATCTCGAATCGGGCAACTAAAATAAAAGTTGGGTTTTCAAATTTTCCAATTTCTAAAATGTTGCTCGGGATTGGATATGTGCCCGGTTGGCGATAGGCTTGCCACCTATCACATTGTGGGACTTGGTGTCTTCGGCTAGTCGTGGGTGCCCTGTTTGTGCCTCTGCTGACCCCTTCGGGGATATGGACGTGAAGATACTTTTTTTACTATTAACAATCGTGCTAAATAAATTTTAGAAAGTGAAATCAAATCCCAAACAAGATTTACAATTAAGCATAGTAAAACAGCAAAACCGACTCTATTTATTTCACTATTTCATTGGGTATTGGCACCACCAGGGCACCCACGGCAAGCCGAAGACACTAAGTCCCAAAATGTGATAGGTGGCAAGGCACATATCTTATCCTGATCAACATTTTATTTTATTGAAATCCGGGACCTCACGTAGTCAAATCCAACACATAATCCGCTAGATCACAGAGGCAATCTTAATACACATTGTATATTTTTATGATATTGGAAGGCAAACAAGCAGACGGATTTCCTGATGGTAAGAAATTCACGCCGCTTAGAGACACCAAAGGTGGAAATGGTGCGTTGCCAACCTTAAACCGGGATGTTAGGCCTCGAGCAAAAGTAAGTTTACCGTTTCCGTTAACCTTACCCTCCGAACCGGAACACATCAACGGCAAGCGCTGACATTATGACGGCAGGAATAGGTAAGGTGGTTCGACCAAGTCAGATGTTTGATATTTTATTTAATAGTTCTTTTTTCAAAAGATTTCGAAAGAAGAAAGAAAGTTTAAGTCTTTTCAACAACCTTTGCCCAGTCATCTCTTGTGACTTTCCCGCAGGCTTCTTTTAATAGGATTATCATCTTTTTCGTGCTGAATGGCCGAGAAGCATTGTGGTGGGCGGCGTAACCTTTTATTTGAGCCCAGCTTAGCTCAATTGCGTTATATTGGCAATGATACGGTGGAATTCTTATACCGCGATGACCGTACTCCAGAGCCAGTTCAACGATTTCGTATCGCACATTTGCCGCTTTATTTTCCTTAACAAATTTAATTAGCTCTGCTTTTAGCATCTGCATATTTGCGTCAATGCCTTTTGCTTGTAACCAAGCCACCATTACTTGGGTAGGTGGTTTCTGTATCTGAACCGAGTGATAGGAGGCATTATCCATGAATATTACAGAAGGCTCTGGTAGGCTAGACAAAAGCACGTTCTGGAATCATCTTTAAATGTAGTGGCATTCATTTCCTCGTGGTAGTCATTTATGGTTTTTGATTCAAATGCCAGTAACGCGTTGGCCACAAAACCGTATTTTGCAGAACCTGCGTGGCATATTATCAGACGGCCCCCTTACCCATTGGTACTTTCGACGTCGACGCTTGTGTGTTATCCATCCAAGAACGGGAAACCGTGTGATTGGCGTTTAGCCATGTCACGTCAATGAACACGACATTATCCCAGTTTGTTTGCTTCTCTCAAAAAACTTATCCGTTTTAAAATTTTGTCGTATCGTTCTCATAAAATTTTTCTTTTGTCTGTTTTTTATACGAAAAACCCTTCTCTTCTTCGTTTTTAAGATTTTCAGACAGAAAACAGTCCAGCTTCTCTTAACGATGCCAAAAGCTTCTTTCTGATGAGATATTCATTTCTGGAATAGTAACCCTATATATGATTTCTGATTGTATCGTCGTCAAAGGTGTCAATATCTGTCATGGGCTTAGTTCTACGTTTCTTCTTCGGAGTACGTAAAATATTATCTTCCATGCCAGTAGAGCCGAACTTTTGTTTGTTAATATTTGTTATCGTTCGTTTGCTAACTCCAAGCGCCTGAGAGACGCGATCTTGTGCTTGGACAGGTACCAGGGTCCGCCATTTTGCCGCTCCTGCGCAAAGTAATCTTGCAGCTTGATGATTAACTCACGGGCTCCACTTTTCAATGTTTATCCACATTTAGGCATTATTATGCACCAAAAGTCACAAAAACACAATCGAAGTCCGATTTAGCGCCGATGTCAGTTTGAAAAGCAGAAACAGTACATTAAACAAAAAGCCGGGTAATCGAATAAAAACAGATCGAAAACACTCGAAGAACGTGGTCTATGCGCACGAAACGACAACAGACGACTGTTTTAGCGTCACAAAATGGCGGCCCATAACGCCATTTGGGGTTACGCATTCTCTTTTGCAACGCATTCTCTGAACGGCCGTAGTATAGTACTTTTTTCTATAAATTTGTGGCGTACAGATGATCTTCTTAGTGACAAAAGCGACACTGAGTCCGACTTCTAAATGCCCTCAATGAGTTCGCATGGCACGAAACGTCAGAAAGTTATGAGAAAATGTAACTCAGAATATCATCATCAGCCGGAGGACGTCCACTGCTGGACATACTCAAATCTAACTCAGAATATATGAATCCCTGCAGTAACAGAAAGAGACAAAACACTTTTAGTGCTGTACCGTTTATTAGACCGTACACGTCATTTCTACTGACGTTTAATCTATCAATCGGAAAACGTTGATTAAAAACATCACAATTAACATGTTCAGACTAATCTGATATGTCTAAAACGTTCCATCTCTTTTTTTTGTTTCATTTAAAAAAGATGTGCATGATGCATGGTATGCAGCTGCATCTAAAATAAGTTTAGTCACGCATAAAAAACAGTGATATTGAGAATATGAAAACTTACTTAAATTTAGGGAAAGAAATTAAATCATACTTTATTTATTTAATATTAGAACTCCTGTTTTACATTGTTTTATTATCAAGATTGAATGTCAGATGAAATGGACCTGAAAAGCGGGATAAGAAAAAGTGAGATTGAATGAAAGTGTTAAAAACGATGAGAGAACATGAGAATGTGGGCCTAAGAAAGCGAGATAAGAAAAAGTGAGATTGAATGAAAGTGTTAGTGATGAGAAAGGGCATCCTTTTGGTCATTTGAAAATAATAGATGATGAAATATTGACAAATCAGACATACAACGTGGATGGCTAGTGCCCACTTTTACCAAGGATGATATTTCATAACAAAATTGCTGAGATAGTGGAGAAGTAGTTGTTTGTAAGACAAGAATAATTAATGTGGAGGAAGTCAGGCATGTCTGAATAGATCGTAACACTTAGAATTCTATATTCTCTGACTTCCTCGTGAGGGAATTGGCGTAAAGATATGTATATGTAGGTAACTATAGGACCTTTTACCTGATCATTAGATAGAGGGCTCTGTGCTCCGTACAGAGCAGTCTATGTATTCAGGGTGTAAATCATATCGGGGGGTAGATTGCAAGGTATCACCTTGGTTTAATCTTAACTTTGACCTAGCAGTTTATCTTGTATTTGGATTCTGGACCAATGCGTCCAAAGGATAAGACCAATATTTTTTGTCATGGTATAATACAGCAAATAATCATGTGTTTGAATTTGGTAATTGACGTCATAAAACTCTTAGAAAGAGAGGTCAGTACATTAGACTGAGCTAGCTGTAGTTGGAAATGACATCAGGTCTCTGTCAGGAGTGTAACATCCAGCAGTAATATAACTTCATGCTGTTGCCGTTCTCTTTCATATGTCTTATGGCAAAACTCAGCGAATAAGCACACGGCACCCCTCACGGTAAGAGATAACTGCAACCTAGAGACACCATAGATGTTGTCAGTATTTTCCTTTATTGTGGCAAGGGTGTTCGGCCTATTTTGCAAGTATATCAGGTACCTTACTCTCCGGACGAGAACATGACGTTGTCATTACGGTAACAGCACTAGGTAAGGCAGTGGATTCTTACCCGGGCAAGTTGCTACACAGCACCCTTTCACCAGTGCTATAGTTGGCAATGACCAGTTTTGCGTTTGCTCACCTCAGTACCTTCACGCCCATGTCCCCGAAGGGGTAGGCAGAAGCACAACCAGGGCACCCACAATAAGCCGAAGACACTAAGTCCCACAAAGTGATAGATGGCAGGTCCATTGCCAATCCAGGGCTTATATGCAATCCCGAGCAACATTTTTTATTCTTAGAAAATACCGCATTTTCTTTTTGTTATCCGACCCGTGATTCGAACCCGGGACCTCATAAAGTAAAGTCCAACACTTGGTCTGCTAGACTACAGGGAGATATATTTACTGTAATGAGAAAAACTATTTCCTGCGCTATATTAAATAGAGATCAATCCTCGCAAGCAATAGGGAACGTATTTCTGAACCAATGAATCGAAAATATGATTTCTAGAATAAAATCGAGAAATCGAAACGTGATCTGACGATTGTTCATAATATATCCAGAAAACAAGTAGGTTATTATTTAACGACTTTGAAAAAAGAAGGAGGTTATATTTTATTATTTTCGACACATATCCTATTAATATTATAAATGCGAAAGTTTGTATGTATGGATGTATGGATGTTTGTTACTCTTTCACGCAAAAACTACAAAGCCGATTACGATTAAATTTGGTATGTAGGTAGCTGAAGACCCAGAATAACATATAGGCTACTTTTTATCCCGGAGTTCCCGCGGGATTGGGACTTACGCGGGTGAAACCGCGGGTCGCAGCTAGTTTTTTTTATGTTTTGACCGCCTTGTTGGTCGAGTGGCTTGCGTACACGCCTAACTACATCGAACAACCGCGAGGCTCGGTTTCGATTCCCGACGGGAGACAGGCAATTGTATGATAAAGATTTAGATGTCTGCCTTTCCGGTTCTGGGTGATCATTAAACTCATACTGGTTACCTATTTAAGTATTTCTATGTAATAGTATCGTTGACTAACACCCATAACACAAGCATATAATTTGCTTACTTTGGGGTTAGATTCAATTTGTGTGACTTGTCTAGAGATAAATAATAATTGTTAATCTATTTCTCCATCATTTGTTACTCGATTTTGAAAAAATGTTTTTTTTAGGAAAAAGTAGTAGTAATCCGAGGTGGTCCAATTGTCACCTTGTCAAGACCTTGTTTTGCAGTTTATAACCCTCGAAGATAAAAGAGTGGTGTTATAAGTAATGTGTTTCTGTATGTGTATTTCCCTGTGTGTATGTGTACGTATTGTTTGTCTGTGGGGTTATAATTTAAGAACGGATGGTCGGATCTCGATGCATTCTGGCTTGAAAGCCGACTTGATCGAGATAGATCTTAGCTTATAGCTTATTGTGTACTTAAATTATTTATTTTACAACCGAACCTGGCGAACTTCATTCCTTCATTCCTTCCTGGAACCTGGCGATTTGAAGATACAAGTTAATCTGTACGTCTAAATATTTCTTTAATTTCCGGATTTCAAGTTATTTGATAACTTAATACTAAATGTTGTAATATATATAATATCTTAACTACAAAACTTTGTTCTTAAAAAAATGTGTTTATCTGTAACTAACAAACAACCAAAAGAAATAAGAATAAATGAAATAGGACTACGCATTTGTAAATTACTAACTGTTGCCCGCAGCGTTACCCGCTTGGTTTTACAGGAACATCGTTTCTGAATAAAAACTATCCTATGTGTTAATCCAAGTTACTTTAGTTAGGTCATTAAGTTAGTCCCTCTACGTGTGTGCCAAATTTCATGAAAATCGGTTCAGCAGTTTTTGCATGAAGGAGTAACAAACATACAAACAGACAAACTTTCGCATTTATAATAATAATAGGATAGGACTAGCTTATTACCCGCGACTTCGTCAGCTTAGCAAAACTTTTATACAAGCTTTCCGGTTATAGTTATTAAGGCTTTGACTTTTTTTTAAAGTATTCATATTTGAACTCGAATTTTCACATATAAGCATATCAAAGTTTAACAAAGTTAATCCAGCGGTTAGTCGTGAAAGCGTGTCAGATAATCAAGCTTTTAACAATACAGTATTTAAATGGATCATATGGAATCATAAATATAAATAAACCGACAAATAAGTTATTAAGAGATGAGAAAGTAGTCCTAAACATTCCTTAAGAAAAAAGGAAGGTTTTTCATTGAGACCAAAGAAATAGTGAAATTATAAGGAAAATAGAAAAAAAGCCCCTTTTTTCTCACACAATCTGTTATTAACTATCATTATCGGGCGATACTATGTTCACCGGGTGGGCTAGTAGAAATTTTAATACTCCTATACAATATATACACTCCGATTAAAACATTCTAAGAATGCATAGAAGCATGCATCGTTGGTGTAACTCACAAACACAATATTTTACCCGTGTTAGTCCGGGCTCCTTTGCAGAATAGACCATCTGCCTTCCTGCCAAGCAGCTCGTAAAAGGCGAGCATAGGCTTACCGTCACTAATACCGTAACATCCTACTAGGTGGTAGAGTTTCGCAGCGACTCACCTGGATTGGTACCACCGCCTTACCTATTCCTGCCGCCATAACGTCATGACGTGTTCCGGTTTGGAGGGTAAGGTAGCCGGTAAACTTAGTTTTTCTCGAGGCCTAACATCCCGGCCTCAGGTTGGCAACGCACCATTATCACCTTTGGTGTCTCTAGGTGGCGTGAATTTCTTACTATCAGAAAATCCGTCTGCTTGTTTGCCTTCCAATATCATAAAAAAAATTCGAATTATCACTTTTTTTTCATAAATGGCATTACAAAAACCAGATTTCAGATGTTTGCGACTATTGAAACGCTACAATTTTGACGACTCCACAAAGATTTCCATTGTGCTCAATTTTTACAATAAAACTTGTTAAATATTATAAAAAGCCTCCCTCGCCTCTGTGGTCTAGTGGTTCAGTTGTTGGACTTGACTGCATGAGGTACCAGGTTCGAATCCCGGGTCGGGCAACAAAAAGAAAATTGGGTTTGTCCAATTTTCTAATAAACAACGTAGCTCGGGATTGGATATGTGCATGGTTTGCGATAGGCTTGCCACCTATCACATTGTGGGACTTAGTATCTTCGTCTAGTCGTAGGTGCCTTGGTTGTACCTCTGCCTACCTCTTTGGGGATATGGGCGTGAAGATACTTGACTTGATATTATAAAAAGACAGTTTTGCAAAACGGTACCTACTGGATAATAATACAAAGTATTGTATTATTGTTTAGTAAAGTATTGATCAATCCCTTACCTCATAAGCCGAGGGGTTAACCAATAACTGCAACGACCAAACACGAGGCTCGGATTCGATTCCGGTATTTCCGGATTTCCGTCGGATATTATATTTATTCCGGTAAGTATTGAAATATATCACTTCTGGTTTAAATAACTTGTATAATCTCTCATATCTGTATGTCTTATGATTCAAATCTAATCTATAATATTATAGGAGTATAAATGTGTAATATTAGCTACTTTGCAATATCAGGATAGGTTATTATAAAAAAAAATAGAAAAATATTTATACTATAATGCTCGAAAATGTTCGTTTTTTAAATTCAATTTTGACTAAATAGAATATTAAATTTTATATAATATTAAAAATTAACGTGTGTACTCTGTGAATGTTTTTTTTGGTTTCAGAATTTTCAATCAGACGCAAAATCCAAATTACATATATTCCAAGAATTTTTAAAGCAGATAAACCATTTTATTTTATGTTAAAAAACAATCGGATCTCTTTATTTAATGGCTTAGTGATCGACAAATTGTAAATATAAAGAATACAAAACAATTATAACATAAATGGAAAAACTTATGCAAGTATGTGCATATTTGGAGTTTTTAAAATACAGTTAGTGTATGAAAGATGTATTCTTACTGCATGAAATTTACAAATTCTATTAATATTGACAATAAATCTAGAAATTACAGTGTTTTGTTTATATTTACCCCAGTAACCGGTGCAAATTTTTCACTGGTGGTAGAGGAGGGATTTACCACTTTTACCACAGAAATAATCTGTGGTCATAATGACCCTATCATGTCAGTAAGGTAGGGTAGCCGGTAGACTTGTATATGACGCCTATACCATTTTCACCGACATACGTTTTGACCTCCGAAGAGAAATAGGGGTCTCATTAGATTAACGTGTCTGTGCATGTCCGTCTGTCATAACTTTTTAACGGTTGGACCGATTTCGATGCGGTTTTTTGTTTAACAGCTCATGTAATCGAGATAGTTCGTAATTACATCACATTTAGATTTTGTCGGATATTATTGAACTTTTAAAATTACATTTACTTTTGGACTATATGTGTATAGGAACCTTAAAATAGTTATAAAAGTAATATATTTAGCCACACACACACACAGTAGCTCTCCAAACAAGCTTGTATAAATTGGTTTATTATCAAAATAACAAAAAAATATGTTGACAAACAAAAAACATATAAAACTAGCTGCCTCTTCCGCTTCGCTCGGTGGTAATTTTTTGACCATAAATTGAAATGTAAGCTATTTTATCTTTCAAGTTGGACCAAACTGCACACAATGTGCAAATTTGATTGAAATCGGTTAAGTTGTTCAGGGTGGTGATTATGTATCTCAGTTGCCAACTCAAACTGCAAAAGTGTCCATCAAATGACGTCATTTGTGTTTGCTATCTCTACTGTATTTCTGTTGGTCACTGGAGATAGCAAATATAAAACACGTCATTTGACAGCTATTTGATGTACAATATTCCATTTAGAGTGGGCAACTGAGATACATAATCAGCCCCCAGGAGTCCATCGCGAACAAACAACGTGATACGTAATTTATAATGTAAAGTATATTAAAATAAAAAAATATACATTACCTGTGTCTGAGGTACATGGTTGTTTTAAAAGGAAATCAAGTTCCCTTGCGTTCCTATAAAGAAAAGATACTAAAATTAAAAGTTTTCAATATTAAACAATTCAATTAGTAAACTAATATGTCATTTCATACATTTCGTAACATACATCTTTGACTTTTTAGATCCATGTATGCAACTCCTTTAATCGTTAACTTAAAATGTTAATTCTGATTTTTAGTATAATTGTTACACTGAAGGAGCTTTTTAAAAGTTAATTGACTGGAAAGTCTTCGCTATTTTGAACAAATATTTCAGAAATACAAAGAAGGTCTTTACGAGTTTAAAAACGAAGATTTTTTGACCTAATGCTAGCACACATTAAACATTCGCTTTCCACCTGACCGAACCAACTGAGCATGCCTTTTCTCATTTTAGCACCAACACTTTCTTTTGATTCTACTCTTTTTTTGTGTACTTTTATGTTAGCTACTATTCTACTGTAAAAATGCTATTTATTTAATAAAGAACAGTTTCTTAAGAATACTATCCGAGCTGGCAGACGTTGTCCCATGTGAACAAAAAATTTGATTTTTTCATAAAAACTTTCTCCTGACAATAACTAGCACAACAAAGAAGGGTCAGAAAAACCGACTTACCCGTTCATAAATGAGGCCATCTTCAAAAAAAATGAAATCATTTGTGTATATAGAATAAAATGTAATTTTTTTGTCAAAAAGGAACTATTAATACAACTAACAGTGTTATTGCTGAAGCTTTGGGGGCTGATTATATATCTCAGTGACCAACTCAAAATGGAAAAGTGTACATCAAATAGCTGTCAAATGACGTTATTTGTGTATGCTATCTCTATTGTATTTCTGTTAATCACTGGAGATAGCAAATATAAAACACGTCATTTGACAGCTATTTGTTGTACACTTTTCAATTTTGAGTTGGCCACCGAGATACGTAATCAGCCCTCTAGTTCTCAGCTTCAAGGCAGATAGACCATTTTACTTCATGTTGTAAACCAACAGTATCCCTTTATTTAACGGCGCTATTTTTGACAAATCATAATTCAATATACTAAATCGATTGTAAACAGTTAAAGTAAAAACTACTTTTTCGAAAGATACCTAATGATTCCGAGTTGGTCCCAAGTGTTATCAATATTTCACTAATTTTCCCCGTGTTGGTCCGGGCTCCTTCGCAGAACAGACCATCTGCCTTCTTGCTAGGCAGCTCGTAAAAGGCAAGCATAGTTTTACTAGAACATATCATTATTGTACTAGGCCTCATATTCAATTAGTCAGTGTTTATTTATTTCAAACCTTTAATCTCATTTTCAGCTGTTCGCGGCTCCCCAATGCATGGCAAGTTTAAAACTACCCCGAGAATAGTGTTTCGAGCGAACAAACCTTTCTATTTTTCAATAAAAATGAACGATATGCCATTGTTTAATGGTGTTAAGACCGCATAACGTAGTATTTAATTATGTAAAACTAAAATCATAATTTTATTAAGTGTTATCAGCAAATGTTTTTGGAACGAAGTTCCTTACGGCAGGCTTGGAGGAGATAGGGATTTTGCTGCGCGACCGAACTGAAAAAAATGTGATAGTAAAAACCTAAAGAAATAACCGTGGGATAAAACCGTTAAATGAGACGTGCGCAGGCGCGACAGTTGCTGCGAGACCGAACTGATAAAATGTGATATTAAAAATCTAAAGAAATAACCGTGGGATAAAACCGTTAAATGAGACGTGCGCAGGCGCGACAGTTGCTGCGCGACCGATACACAAGCGAGTTGTGTATAATACCATTCCTTTCTCCCTCACTCCAACCCCCAATGCATAGTATATACTCATGAATTGTGTCAACTCTACATTAGCTGAAGGAACTTCGTTCCTACCTGCTATCCCACGATACCACATTTATATTTTCACTTTGCTATAGCTGTGATTGTATCTTATTTATAACAAATATACTCAATTTTCAAGGTAACATTTAATATCTTATTATTATAAAATCTCCTTAGACAGGAATCCAAGTCGCAACTTTTGTTTCTCAATGAGATTTCTGAAAGATTGTGATTAAAATAATTCATATTTGTGTCTGAGGTGATTTTTCTCGTTCTAAAAGTAGTCTCTATTAATTCTTAAAAACAAAGTTTCCTAAAGTCGTCTTCAATATTTTTTAAAAGCATAGTGCCTTAATGTATACCTATCTAAAAATAGTACACCTATTCAATAAATATTTTTTATATGTAAGCCGGCTTAAGTTTCTTTTAATAGTTTTGTTTGAATTTAAAGATATTATTTTCAGAATTGGGTATAGAATTCTATATGATCGGTGACAATCTTTTCGTCACCGATTCGATTTCGGGCCAATCTAATTTGTATTAAAAATGGACTCGATTCCACTATGCGTGTGAAAATGGCTGACTAATTTGCTGTAGTATTTAATTCATTTTGATATGATACGGAAACATACGACATTACTGAATGTACTGTAATATTGTAATAATAATAATAATAATACTGTAATATTTGTTTAAGTTTACATTTTTAAACTAATTGGATTGAAGAATTTATTACAAAATTCTATTTAGTCGATGATGAAAAGTATTTCTTAACCAATCGACCGTTCTACATAGTATTAAAAATGAACTCAATTCCCAGATTCAGTGGTATCTAAATTGCTGCCTAATTCTTATTCACTGCCGCCTTCTTTTTGACCGCCTCGTTGGTCGAGTGGCTAGCGTATACGCCTAACTACATCGACTTACCACAAGGCTCGGGTTCGATTCCCAACGGGGGCAGAACATTTAGATGTCTGCATTTCCGGGTCTGGGTGTTTATTAAATTTATGCAGGTATTTATTTAAGTATTTCTATGTACTAGAATCGTTGACTAACACCCATAACACAAGCATGTAATTTGCTTACTTTTGGGTTAGATTCAATTTGTGTGAGTTGTCCAGGGATATTTATTATTATTTTATTTTATTATTACTTCAATATTGCTGTGACATCTTGATTTAATACTATAATACATTAAATGGCACAATAATAATATACTGTTATATTTTCTCAGTCATCTTGTGCCTCTCAATTTTTTTTTGTATTCATTTTAAATATATCTTTTCAATTTGCAGAATTGGTTATATATTTGCATATTCTCGGTGACGCGGACGAAAAGAGATTCCGGGCCAATCGTCCCTTCTACTTTGTATTGAAAATAGACTCGATTCCACTATTTCACGGTGTCAAAATGGCTAATTGACTGTACCTAATACTTAACTCGGGCCACAAGGTCATACGAAAATGTATTAAATAATTTCAGAAAACAGTTTTCACTAAATTCTAGTTGTGATCATATCAATCTTAAAATAGTTAAACCCAATTCTTATTGTAACTTTATTAAATATCAAAACGTAGTCTATTCAAATGTTTTAAGTAATTTTAGGTTTTCTAACCGGGTTTTGAATAAATTTTCACAATTTTTAAAAAGACTAAATCTCTTTTAGGTGCTTAGATAGGAATCGATCGGCAAGATTTGTTTCTCAAGTTTAAAAAAGTTTTTTTTTTTGTTTTGTTTCAAAAGTTTTCGAAAGCCAAGATTGTAGATACCATTCGTATCGGCCGTGATTTGTGTATCTGTATTAATTCTTAAACACAATCGCCTAAAAATAGTTTGTAACAATTATTAAAAACAAAATTATCGAATAAGGTAATAAAGGCGATTTTTTGTCTTTCTTAAATTGTGAAGATTAATAACTATTAAAAACGTTTAATCTCAGCTCAATTTAAAATAAATTGTAGCACAAAACTGTTTAAATAGATTTCTTGTTTACGCAATTGGTTTTTTTATTTGTACATACTTTTTTTAAATGTTTTTATTTGTTAATTTTTTTGTATATGTTTATCTGTACGTAATTTATATTTATTGTTTATTATGTTTTTTTTTCTATATGTTATTTGTTTCATTTTATTTTTATGTTAATATTAAAATTATTTTTACATATTATATCTAAGTTTTTATTTTGCTTGCTTTCGTACCGCTCTTTATGACTTAAAATTAATATAAACCCGTGCAATATTTTTATTGACTTTAAACTAAACTACTACCATCTTTCAATTTTTTAAATGAAGGCACACTTTTACTGTTTAACGTATCACTTATAATTTATTATTTTATAAATAGCCTACCGGTTTCGCTTATGGCAGAGTCATCAGGACTACAACTTAAACTAAAACTTAAATTAAAATATTTTTAGTAGTTTAAGTTCTAGTCCTGATGATGCTATCATAAGCGAAACCGGTAGGCTATTTATAAAATAATAAATTATAAGTGATACGTTAAACAGTAAAAGTGTTTCTTCATTTAAAAATATGAATACCTATTTGGAAGTTTTGCCAATCGCCGACGATGAAAAATATCATATACTATCATCTTATTAATAAGCATGGACTGTGGGAGTAAATATAGTTGATATCATAGTTTGTATCACATTGTAATAAAGACAATAAAATCAGGTTGAACCTCGGAATATCTTACTCCGTGTTTATTAATAAGACGGCTACAGTATCAACATATTCGCATAAAATATTAAAAGCTAGACAAAGTTGTTAGGCTTGCTACACAGTTATTTAATTTAAGCGATCGCTATCTTCTTTTAAATTCAAGTCGTAGAAAGAGATAAAACACATTAGTTTTTTAAGTGACATAATATTTTGTAGACAATATTTCAACAGACGTATAATCAATAAGTCGTGATATGTTGATTGGAAGCCTTACAAGTTATTATGTTCCGATTTAATTCACATGTTTTATCTCCATTTTTTATTTCTTTTAAAAAAGAAAGGATACGACCAAATCTAGTTGAGACAACATGCGTCAGAATAAGCACCATTAGCGTCCATATTACAGTATAAATATTGCCTCTGTGGTTTAATCTAAAAACCTAGAAATTGTCTGTTTTCATTTTTCTAATAAAGAAAACGTTGCCCGGAATAATATATGTTGGTTGATGATAGGCTTGTCACCTATCACATTGTGGGACTTAATGTCTTCGGCTAGTCGTAGATGTCCTGGTTTGTTATTTCATCATATTGTATTTATTCTAAAGACAGAGCCAATACAGATTTGAAGGTTTAGTACAATACTTAAATAAATTATCTGTACGCCCGTACCCGCGAACAGGTAGCAGAGGCACAACCAGATCACCCTCGATTAGCCAAAGACACTAAGTTTAGTAATGTGAAGGTAGCAAACCTATCATCAACTGGATACTTAACTAATCCCGGATAATTTTTATTACATTTTTTTTAAAAGAACATCATTTTTGTTGTCCTACGTGGTAACCGAAACCTCATAAAGTCAAGAGCGTCGCTGGACCACTATGCCACAGAGATCACTATTCAGTTACCACGTCAAAAAATATAGACTTCTTTGTTCAACACAATAGCTTAGATTTGTCTATAATCGAACCAGAAAGTAGTAACTTGTGAACATAATATGATTATTGTACTAGGCCTCATATTCAATTAGTCAGTGTTTATTTATTTCAAACTTTTAATCTCATTTTCAGTTGTTCGTCTCGTCTCCTTAAAGTCTGGCAAGTTTAAAACTACCCCGAGAATAGTGTTTCGAGCGGACAAACCTTTCTATTTTTTAATAAAAATGAACGATATGCCATTGTTCAATGGTGTTAAGACCGCATAACGTAGTATTTAATTATGTAAAACTAAAATCATAATTTTATTAAGTGTTAACAGCAAATGTTTTTGGAACGGAGTTCCTTACGGCAGGCTTGGAGGAGATAGGGATTTTGCTGCGTGACCTAACTGAAAAAATGTGATACTAAAAACCGTAAGAAAAAACCTTGGAATAAACCGTTAAATGAGACGTGCGCAGGCGCGACAGTTGCTGCGCGACCGAACTGATAAAATGTGAGAGTAAAAACCTAAAGAAATAACCGTGGAATAAAACCGTTAAATGAGACGTGCGCAAGCGCAACAGTTGCTGCGCGACCGATACACAAGCTAGTAATGTATAATACCATTCCTTTCTCCCTCACTCCACCCCGCCAATGCATAGTATATACTCATGAATTGTGTTGATTCGACATTAGCCGAAGGAACTTCGTTTCTACCTGGTGTCCCACGACACTACATTTATATTTTCACTTTGCTTTAGTTGTGATCGTATCTTATAACAAATATACTCCATTTTCAATGTAACATTTATTATGAATAAATTTTCACAATTTTTAAAAAGATAAAAATCTCCTTAGACAGCAATCCGACTCGCAACCTTTGTTTCTCAATGAGATTTCTGAGAAATTGTGACCAAAATAAGTCGTGTCTGAGGTGATTTTTCTCGTCCTAGAAGTAGTCTCTATTAATTCTTAACCACGAAGTTACCTAAAGTAATCTTCAATAATTTTCAAAAGCAAAATATATCTAAAAATAGGACATCTAAGCCTGAGAAACGAACTAGACACTTGTTTTCTATATTTTTTTATGTAAAGCCTGCTTAAGTTTCTTTTGATATTTGTATTTAAATTTTAAAATATTATTTTCAGAACTGGGTATAGAATTGCATATGATCGGTGACGAAAAGACATTCCGGGCCAATCGTCCTTTCTACTTTGTATTGAAAATGGACTCGATTCCACTATTTAACGGTGTCAAAATGGCTAATTGACTGTACCTAATCTTTAACTCTGGTCACATGGTCATACGAATATGTATTAAATAATTTCAGAAAACAGTTTTCACTAAATTCTAGTTGTGATCATATCAATCTCAAAATAGTTAAACCCAATTCTTATTGTAACTTTATTAAATACCAAAACATAATGTATTCAAATGTTTTAATTTTAGCTTTTCTAACCGGGTTCAGAATAAATTTTCACAATTTTTAAAAAGATTAAACTTTTAGCTCATTAGATAGGGATCGATCGGCAAGGTTTGTTTCTCAAGTTTTAAAAAGTTTTTTTTTGTTTTTTGTTTCAAAAGTTTTCGAAAGACTAAGGTTGTTGATACCATTCGTATCGGCAGTGATTTCTGTGTCTGTATTAATTCTTAAACACAATCGCTTAAAAATTGTTTGCAATAATTACTAAAAACAAAATTACTGAATAAGGCATTAAAGGCGTTTTTTTTCTTTCTTAAAAACTTGTAAAGATTAATAACTATTAAAAATAATATTAAAATAAATTGTAGCACAAAACCGTGTAATGAGATTCCTTGTTTACGCATTTGTATTTTATCCTTTATATACTTGTTTTTTCTGTATGTTTTTATATCCGTTACATATTTTTGTCTATATGTTTATATGTTTGTAATCCATGTTTATTGTTTATTATGTTTTTTCAAAATGTTACTTGTTTGGTTTTATTTTAATGTAATATTAAAATTATTTTTATGTATGTCTATTTATTATGTTTTTTTTTTCTAAATGTTATTTGTTTCGTTTTATTTTTATGTTAATATTAAAACTATTTTCATGTACATTTAAGTCTTTATTTAGCTTGCTTTCGTACTGCTCGATATGACCAAAAAATATTATAAACTTGTGCAATAGTTTCACAATATTTTATTTACTTTTAAACTAAACTAGTACCATGTTATTAATAAGCATGGACTGCGAGAATAAAAGATTACACTATCAGGTTGAACCTCGGTGTTTATTAATAAGACGGAAAGAGTTGACGAAATGCTCTTTAAATCTATACATAATATAATAAATCTGTAGAAGGGTCAATTCTGTAGGTACATTGAAAATATTGAAAAAATAAATAGCAAGGGGTGTTACTGTATACCAAACCCAAATATGTGATTAAAATAAATTTTTGTCTGTCTGTCTGTATGTTCAGGCATCACGTGAAAACTGACGTTTCGATTTCGATGAAACTTGGTATAATTATACCTTATTGTCCTGTGCATAAAATGGGATACTTTTTATAAGCTAGTATTTAATATTTAAATAGCGTTTCGTCAACTCTAGCTAGACAAAGGTATTAAATTTGCTACACAATTATTTAACTCAATTTAAGTGACCGCTATCTTCTTTTAAATTTAAGTTACAGAAAGAGACAAAACACGTTAGTTTTTCACGCGACATAATATTTTGTAGACAATATTTCAACAGATGTGTAATCTGTTACTCTTGATATGTTGATTAAAAGCCTTACTTGTTGTATTATAGAAAGAAAGAAAGAAAGAAAAATATTTATTTGCGGAATATGAGTGTTACAAAGATGTTACAAAATTATTTAAGCGTTTCAACATATTCTACCAACTTGTGGTGTGCAAATATTTAATAGGTTTTAATCAAATTACTAATTTTAATTATTTAATTACAATCTACAACACACTGTATTTTGTATTTATTATAAGATTATTTATTAATACAACAATTTTTAGAATGTAAATTAATTTATCCCTGTCTACCGTAAACTACCACCGTTTCCTAACCTAACCAGACAGAAGAAGAAACGGCGAAACAAACTCTTGCGTACCCGACATTCTGCAATTATTAATCATATTAGAGATACTATATTATTTATTCTTATCTGCAAGAAAATCTTTGACACTGTAATAATTTTTCTCTAAAAGTAAGTTGAATACCTTTTTTCGAAATCTGCTTAATGCTATATTCCGACAATAAATATATAATTTTACATGTCTAAAATGTTTTATCACCATAGTTTTTATTTTTTTGGAGAAAGAAAGGATATGACCAAATCTAGTTGAGACAACGTGCCTCAGAATCAGCACCATTGTGCCACCACCAATACAATATTCAGTAGAAACATTGCCTCTGTGGTTTAAACTAAAAAACTGGAAAATTCCTGTTTTAAATTTTATAATAAATCACCTATCACATTGTGGAGATTAGTGTCTTCGGCTAGTCGTAGATGCCCTGGTTGTGCCTCTGCCTACCTCTTGGCGGGTACGGGCGTGCAGATAGTTTATTTAAGTATTGCACTAAACCTTCAAATCTGTATAAACTCACTCTGTCTTTAGAATAAATACAATAGCATGAAATAAATATGGCAAGCAAGTAACTTAAAATCTCTCTAGGCGATTTCTGGACAAGTTACATTAATTGCCTTATTTATAGTTAAGAAACTGTAAGCTTGTTATTGGTTTTAGACAACACTAATAAATGGAATCGTAGGCTACAATTTAATTTAAAAAATATATCCTCACGCCCATATCCCCGAAGAGCTAGACGAGATACAACCAGATCACCTACAACTAGCCGAAGACACTAAGTTTAGTCATGTTAACGAAGCAAACCTATTATCAACTGGATACTTATCTAACCCCGGATAGTTTTTATTGGATTTTTTAAACAGAACATTATTTTTGTTGCCCTACGTGGCAACTACCTCATGAAGTCAAGTCCGTCACCGGACCATTACGCCACAGATATCACTATTCAGTTACCACGCCAAAAATTATAGACTCTTTCTACAACGCAATAGATTACATTTTTCGATAATCAAACTCAAATAATTTTTATTTTATAGGTAACGCATCTTACACTTCAAACAAGTGAATGTTACATAAATAATGTTATCCATACACAAACATTTACATCACAGAATAAACTGAACAATAATTATCATTTTCCCAACTCATTATTAAACTAGTGCTTAGAGTTACTACGTATATTTATATGAAATTATAACCATAAAGTTGGTGGTATCGCCTCTGTGGTCTAGCGGTTCAGTGGTTGGACTTGACTGCATGAGGTCCTGGGTTCGAATCTCGGGTCGGGCAACAAAAAGAAAATTTTTTTTTTCTAATTTAAAAAAAGTTGCTCGGGATTGGATATGTGCCCGGTTGGCGATATGCTTGCCACCTGTCACATTGTGGGACTTAGTGTCTTCGGCTAGTCGTGGGTACCCTGGTTGTGCCTCTGTCTATCTCTTTGGGGATATGGGCGTGAAGATACTTAAAGTGGGTACATACAAATAAAGCTACCGACTTTATATTTATGTATATTTGCCCGATTGGCGATATGCTTGCCACCTGTCACATTTTGGGATTTAGTGTCTTCGGCTAATCGTGGGTACCCTGGTTGTGCCTCTGTCTATCTCTTTGGGGATATGGGCGTGAAGATACTTAAAGTGGATACATACAAATAAAGCTACCGACTTTATATTTATGTACCCAATCTATCAAGTAACATACGTAACATTTTGTTTCCCCAAAAATTAGGGAGAAATATATAAATTACCAATGTATGACAATTAATTGGATGTTTTTAATCATATTAGTATAGGTTAAAAATTCATGGTATACTTATTATTATTGTACTAAACCATATATTCAATTAGTCAGTGTTTAGCTTTTCAATCTTTTAATCTCATTTTCAGCTTTTGGCGTATCCTTATTATCTGGCTGGTTGGAAACTACACCTCCAATAGTGTTTCGAGCGGATAAACCTTTCTATTTTTCAATAAGAATGAACAATATACAATTGTTTAATGGTATTAAGGCCGCATAACGTAGTATTTAATTATGTAAAATCATGATTTTATTTAGTAATATTAGCAAATCTTTTTACTTCACTAAAATAAAATTGTGATCGTATCTTATAACAAATATACTCAATTTTCAATGTAACATTTAATCGGAAAAAATTTCCGCAATTTGTAAAAAGACAAAAATCTCCTTAGACAGGAATCAGACCCACAACCATTGTTTCTCTCAGAAATTTTCAAAATACGAAGGTTGCGACCAGAATTAGTGTATGAAGTGATTTAATATATGCTTAACAATTGTACACCTAACCCTGAGGAAAGAAGTAGACATTGTTTTCAATAATTAGTGTATGTAAATCATGCTTAAGTCTCTTGACTTTTTTTTAAATTTTGTAAATATCATTTACAGAATTGGATATAGAATCAAATATTATCCTTGATGAAAAGAGATTCCAGGCCAATCGTCCGTCCGTCTGCATTAATTCCTAAATACAAATATTTTAAATAACAGTTTGCTACAATTCTTAGAAGTAAAAATTATTGAATAGGTATATGGATCAAAAGATTTCAAATTCTGACTAAGATGATTTTTTTGCTTAAAATTTGTTAATATTAATAAAATGAATTGTAGGACGAAACCGTTTATTTACATTTGTTTTTTATTTGTTACATTTTTTTCTTATACTTTTATCTGTACGTAAATTATATTTAATTGTTTATTATGTTTATTTTTATTTTCATATTATTATTAAAAATATTTTATATACGTTTCTGCGTCTTTACTTTGCTTGCATTTTTACTCTTAAAGTTGCTGTTCAATATTAAAAAAATGACAGCTATAAGCACATTTTTGTGCATCATTGGTACTTAATAAAGACGGGTTGCACTCCGGGAGTGTCGGCAGAAGTGAAAACTTCAGTATTTAATATATTAACGTTGTGCATTTTTGATATTTTGGAATGGTTAGGGAATCATTTTGCACGAATTGATTTAATTATCAGTATGAAAGTTCTATAATTTACGCACAAATATTATAACCTGCGTTTGGCTTCACAAAAACTTGCTAAAGTAAGACTACGTGACGGCTAGAAGCGTCGTCATATTATCTGTATAAGGAACATCGCTCGTCGACACATAAAGCTTATTTTCAAGATAGAACAAAAAGAGCAATGCCTGTTGATATTACATGTACCAGCTATCATGTTGTCTTGTGAGAATGTAATGGTAGGTATATTGCGTCGTATTGTCCATTGACAATCCTATACTCTTCGGAAACATCTAAGCAATATAAAAATAGCAATAAATCTACGTTTTATTTTAGATCTCGCGCCGCCTTATACGCGCATGCGCCCTGCGAAGTCTTACGATCCGACAATCTGAAAAAAAGGGCGCAACGCCGCTAAATAAGTTTTCACTTCAAAAATCAATAAATAAGTAAATCAAAATATAAGTCCATCTGAAATTTTTGCTAAAAGTTTTTTTTATTCTTGCAGCTCTAAAAACAAGCTTTACCTAATATTTTTTTGACTCTCAAATTTATACTAAGGTTGACGAAATTCGCTTAAAAATATTTAAAGCTGGACACATGTGGTATTTTTGCTACACACATTTAATGAACTTATTTTAAATTACCCCTACCTTTTGTTCAACACCACTAAGAGACAAAAAATATTTATACCTAACCTTCTATCTATCTTATCTATCTTTAGCATAAATAAAATATGCTGAAATAAATAAAGCAGCCGAATGACTTAGACTAGGTAATCTCTACATATTACATTAATAAGACAGTACTTTTTAATATAAAAAAGTATTTTCACGTCCATATCCCCGAAGAGGTAGACAAGGTAAAACTAGGCCACGACTAGCCGAAGACACTATTTCTCATAAGTTCTTGATCTAAAACGAGGCACTCATCCAATCCCGTGTTGTTTTTATTAGAAAATTTAAAAAAATATGTTTCTTTCGTTGCCTAATTGGACTGAACTTGATTTCATGAGATCCACCCTCGTGAAGTCAAGTCCAACACCATAGAGATTACTATTCAGTTAACATACCCAAAAATACTGCCTTTTTTTTCAACACACAAATGCTTGGCTCTGTCGATAATCTAACCCGATATCTTTGAATATTCGGTAAGGTTAGGTTTCGGTAAGCGTTCACACCACGCTATTCCACTAATTAACAAGGAGATTTTATTTCTGTAAGGATTATTAAGCGCAAGCGAAACAAGTTTTTCTAAACGAGATATGTACTGGGTATACAGGTTGTATTTAAAACCGTTGAAACGAAAACTTCTGTGGTACCTAGTGCAGTTTTGCAGCCCGCAATGTATAACGAATAAAGTAAACGCATTAAGCCGCACGTTGCGAGCTGTAAGTGCCGACCTAATACGCTATTTTATTACATTGCTGATTTTTAGTAAAAATATGTTATTTACTAGATATTAAATAAAAATCACTTACATTAGATACTATTAATGAAGTTATAGTGAAACCAATAAGAAAAATACATTTTTTTTTAAAATCATGAAATTTCTGACACAAAATTCCAACTACATATGCATGTCATACATATCATGTTAGTTATTTTCATTTTGATATAACTTATAGAAGTAATGGCATCTAGAACATTAGGAAAAAAGTGTATACTTGGGAATATTTTAAGCTTCAGCAGTACCTGAGCATCAAGGGCCGCGACACGGCGTGTAAAGCGAATCAGGAGCGACTAGAACGCGAAACTGATATGCACATTTAAGTGACTACCGCGCAAACCGTTTTTTTTATGACATTGGAAGGCAAACAAGCAGACGGATTTCCTGATGGTAAGAAATTCACGCCGCCTAGAGACACCAAACGTGGTAACGGTGCGTTGCCAACCAGAGGCCGGGATGTTAGCCCTCGAGCAAAAGTAAGTTTACCGGCTACCTTACCCTCCGAACCGGAACACGTCATGACGTTATGGCGGCAGGAATAGGTAAGGCGGTGGTACCAATCCGGGTGAGTCGCTGCGAAACTACCACCTAGTCAGATGTGTTAGTGACGGCAAGCCTATGCTCGCCTTTTACGAGCTGCCTGGCACAGGAAGGCAGATGGTCTATTCTACAAAGGAGCCCGGACCAACACGGGGGACCAACCGTATACCTCATTATTAATCAATGGTCACTGAAGTCGCACGTCTCTAGCATATATTATAAATGTATATATATTTAATAAACAAGTTACATTAACTGATCTTACCACAAAGTATTTATATTATATTAGCGACCCGGTACATGCTTCGCTACGTATATAACCACAAGAATGACTTAACACAACAAAATAAAAAATAGAAAACAACTAAAAAAAGTTTCAATTTGACAGAAAAATATCCATTAACAAAAAGATCCGACATTTATTGATATTAATTAAGAACCGCTCTACCGATTTTATGCAAACTTCACATAAACAATCTACTAAATAGTCCGAACAAAGCCTAAACATTTAGTTGGATAGGTGAGCCCGTTCTTGAGTTATATAATTACTAAGAAAAGTGGCATTGATTTTTATATATATATAGATGCGTGAGCCAAGGGTAATTATAAACAATATTTTCACATATAAATGCTTTTAAAAATATGTACTGTTATAAATTTTATAAACATTTACACCCTTAAATACAGACTGCTATGGTTGTCACACAAATGTAAGTTCCTGTTAGTAGTCTTAACTGAGTCTCGAAGATAATAAGCGCAGTTTGTGCACTTGACAAATGAAAGCAGATTATGTGTCTGTATTTTGGGTGTTAGTTACCGATACTAATACATAGAAATACTTAAATATATACCAGAATAAATTTAATAAACACTCAGACCCGAAAATGCAGACTTCTAAATGTGGTAGTTTACGGTAGACAGGGATAAATTAATTTACATTCTAAAAATTGTTGTATTAATATATAATCTTATAATAAATACAAAATACAGTGTGCTGTAGATTGTAAATAAATAATTAAAATTAGTAATTTGATTAAAACCTATTAAATATTTGCACACCACAAGTTGGTAGAATATGTTGAAACGCTTAAATAATTTTGTAACATCTTTGTAACACTCATACTCCGCAAATAAATATTTTTCTTTCTTTCTTTCTTTCTTCTTTCTTTCATCACACAAATGCCTGCCCACGTCGGGAATCAAACCCGAGCCTCGCGGTTCGTCAACTTAGTTAGGAGTGTACGCTAGCTACTCGATCAACAAGGCGGTCAATGAATTGTATGAGAATTATTTTAATTTCCAGGATTTGCTGTACAATTGATAGTCAGTGGTTGGAAGAGATTCCGGGCCAATTATCCCTTCTACTTTGCATTGAAAATGGATTCGATTCCTCTATTTAGTGGTGTCAAGATGGCAGGATAGTTAATAAACACGTAAACATACAAATTACTAGTTACACGCGCCCTCGTCAGCTGGGAATAAGTTCATACCCCTTTATAGTTCATTGGGGGTCGATGTTTTTTAAAAAAGTCGCCTACCTCTGAACACGATTTTTTAACTATATAAAAATAAATTTTCATCAAAATCGGTTCAGCAGCTTAGCCATAAATGCATGACAGACAAACAGAGTGACTGATATTAGTATGATAGTATGTATAATTTGGATTGTTATTTGATACTAATTGTATCAAAACTATGTGTCAGAAAAAAAACATCTATAACATTCTAACACTATGTCTGCATTTAAAACATTTTAGAATAAGCAATCGGAATAGGGCGCACCTGAACATATTTTTTTAATTTGTTAATACATCACAGTGACTAGAAAGAAACATTTTTTCAAAGATTATTTTTTTCTAATATCGTTTCACCTCAGATCTTTTACGTTATATATACAAAATTTCATCAAAATTGATACAGCGGTTTAGCGTAACAGCTAGACTAAAACTTTGCATTTATGATATTGATATGGAAGTATGGATTGTAGATTGTTATTTGGTACTAATTGTATCACACTATGATACGAATTCAAAACAAATAATTTATCAAAGTATCCTGCCAACATGTTTGGAACATGTTGTTATGGAACAACTACTTCATAAATTTGTATTTTTTCAGCCGTTAGAAAAAAAAACAATTGATTTAGTTTTTTAATACATCATAAAACATTTTTCTAATTCTGACAAAATAATTGATTTCGTAACCGTCATTCAGAGATATACTTTAATTTTTAGTTTACATTTATAATATTTTTAATTTAGATAATATTTTTACAATATTATTATTAAACAAAGACAGCTCTTGTACGATCTTTATACATAGTGTATGTGACACCGTAACGAAAACTTCAGTGGTGGTTTAGATACATAACAGACTTCAAAATTCCTTTTACAGTTTTTGTCGGTAGCAAGTGGTTAAATATTTAGCAATTATTCAGCCCGCAATGTACCTATAGCCAAAGACAATCCTATTATAATATTATAAAAGCGAAAGTTTGTATGTATGGATGTATAGTTGTTTGTTACTCTTTCACGCAAAAACTACAAAGCCGATTACGATGAAATTTGTTACGTAGGTAGCTGAAGACCCAGAATAACATATAGGCTACTTTTTATCCCGGAGTTCCCGCGGGATTGGGACTTACGCGGGTGAAACCGCGGGGCGCAGCTAATATATTATATATTGTCTTTGGCTATACATTGCGGGTTAGGTAAATTATTATTTGTCGTATATCTTATCTTAATAATAATAACAAATGTCCCTGGACAAGTCACACAAATTGAGTCTAACCCCAAAATAAGCAAATTATATGCTTGTGTTATGGGAGTTAGTCAACGATACTAATACATAAAAATACTTGAATATTCAATTACTTAAATACTTTAATATATACCCGAACTATTTAACTGATGTTGATCAAATTTACACACCGTGTGCAATTTGATCTAACTTGAAAGAAAACATAGCTTACATCTTAATTTAAAGTCACAATTTTAATTTCAACAAGACGAAAACCTTAACCACAGCAACGAGTGGCCCGGTCTAGAGTAGAATTTAAAATAAGGTTAAATTATTTTTTTTAAACATCTCGCGCCCTCGAATAGTAGAAAACAAGAACAACGGAGGGCTATTTGTTTTAGCTTAGCTATAATTATTAGTTTTCGAAGTGAAAACTTCTTTAGGCGCGTTGAGCGTTTTGGTAGAGGGTAAAATCCTCGGTTCGCGTCACCGACATGCTAATGATAATAGTATATCTATAGCTATGGAGAGCCAGACTAGCGCACGCGCAGTAGCCTGTGTACACGTATACACTAATACATCGACTATTTCTGACTGATATGATAATTGTATATTAATTATTTTTTCAACCACTTTGTATTTATATTTTGTTCATGATTTGTTTAACCCATCATATGTAACTAATAAATAAAACATAAAAAATTTCATATAATTTTTGCATATAGTTTTAATTACTCTCCACTCAATAGTTCCGTTTTCACTTCTATCGGCAGTCCCACGACTGCTACTGTTTTTATTTTTAGGATGTATAAGAAACAAATAAACATATTTAATGATTTTTTTATGTTACTGAAGTTACTATTTTTAATATATCCTTTGCAGGTTTGTTATTCAGATATAACTATATTTTTTTTATATTAGTTACAATTATTTTCAGTTTTTGGAATAGTCGCTACAAGTCTAATCATCAATGAACCTCCAACACCAGTGTTTCGAGCGGACAGACCTTTCTACTTTGCTGTGAAGGCGAATTCCCTCACACTCTTCAACGGGATCTTGGCCACACCATAATATGTTTGACTAGTATATGTAAACCTATTGCACATTTATAGTTGGTTATTGAATTCCGTAAAAAGGAACTTTTCTTAATTTTTTAAGAAAATCTTGATTTTGTAACATTTCGTGTTTATTTAATTAACAAACTACTTTTTGGTTTTCCGTTTGATAGAGCTAATATGGAAATACTAACTAAAATGAAATAATACGTGTTTATTTCGACAAGTGGTCGGCCATTGGTCGAAATTCGACCATAATAAATTTTAATATCTTGTTGTTTGTTACTTTGTTTCCAAGGCATGGTAGTGTGGGTAATGTTTTATTTATTGAATTCATGTACTTTATGAGCATTATTATTGAAAAACATTAGCGTTTTGCACTTTTCCTTCACATAAACTATAAGTGTGCCAAATTTTATACACCTCAGTTCGCGCAATTTTCGTAAAAAGGGGTCCAAAGTTTTGGCATCATCTATTGATATATGATTGATAGATTTATATATTTAGCTGTAACGGTATTGTTGAGCGTAAGCACTAAATAGTATAAAACAAAGTCGCTTTCCGCTGTCTGTCTATAGATCTTTGATACTGCACAACTGATTTTGATGCTCTTTTTTTAACAGATAGAGTAATTCAAGAAGAAGGCTTATATGTATAGTAACAAGAAAGTTTGTCTGCCCGTGCGATTTGCGAAGCTCAGACGGACTATTAGTGTATAATAAAACATGGATCAATCAATCATTCATTTGCCTAAGATTTTGTTCAAACAAATCTACATCTACCTGATTTATATTAGATGTTTATAGATCGACACATTTTGGATAGTATTACATTACACATTTGGAGAAATAATTTATATTTGACATGCAAAATCTGTACTTAGTTTAGATAGTAAGTAATGAGGCAAATAATAAAAAATAGAAAAATAAATAACAATTTAGATTTAAAATCAAATACTCCGACAATCTGGAATTCGACAAATATCGAATTGTAAATGTGCAACAGGCTTTAAATAATATGTTTTTTGTATAATACCTAACATTTATTTCTTTTTAAAACATAAAAAGATAACAAACATATTTCTTCTTTTATTTTGTTGTTTGGCCAAACCTTAAAAAAAAAGAACGTCTTTCACGTTTTTTTCATGCTACACAACATATTGTAAATATACCATCTAGCTTAGAATAATAACGCTATATTATTCTAAGCCATCTAGCCTAATTTATAAAGGCAACATTTTTCACTGAAACCAATTACTTTAATTTCAATTATTCTCATTTTCTTCTATTTAATTATCTTACTATTTGTTTTTAACATTCTATATAGTAAAGTATCTATGAAGTAGAATTTTTTATCATATAATAGTCTGAGAGAAAATTATAGAAACTACAATTTATAATAATATATGCTCATAATGATTCACAAAGACCGCCAGTCCGTGGAAAAAACCGTTAAATGAGATGTGCTCAAGCACGACAGTTTTATACATAAGCGAGTAGTGTATAATACCTTTCTCATTGTCCCTCACTCCACCCCGCAAATGTATAGTATATACTCATATATTGTGTCGATTCTACATTATCCGAAAAAACTTCTTTATGCCACCTGGTGTCCCACGACACCACATTTATATTATTATTTTTCTCTGTCTCTGTCTGCAGTCTTTTTAGATTTTGTTTTAGAAAGCATGAAAACGAACTATGTATAGTCTCTAACAAAATACACAGTGCCCAATTTAGCTAATATTGGTTGAATAAATTTACATTTTTTTGATATTGTGCATGAGCCATATTTATAGCTTTTTTGATGTAATCACTTTTAATTTATGGGCACGATATAACTTTTTATAAACATTTTTATGTATGACGTTTCTCATTTGGGTGTCAAACCAACTGCAAACATCTGGGGGCTAATTGTGAATCTCAGTGGCCAACTCAAAATGAAAAATGTGTACATCAAATAGCTGTCAAATGACGTCATTTGTGTTTACTATCTCTATTGTATTTCTGTTAATCACTGGAGATAGCAAATAGAAAACACGTCATTTGACAGCTATTTGACGTACACTTTTGCATTTTTAGTTGGCTATTGATATACATAATCAGCCCCCAGATGTGTTGTTTGTTTTCTCAAACATCTTAAAATGACAGGTCAATAAAGAGGTAACTTATACTAAAAGGATGTTTGACATGACATTGTGCGAATAAGCATGCCTATAAACAGGGAAACAATAATAAGATGCATGAAGTGAACTGTGATTTGTTGCCTCACTAGTTGAGGGATTAACGTACAAATTAGCCAACGCCAATCATCATTAAGGCTTGGCTTCGACGTTCACCAACGACGATCATTTGTGATGATCATAAATATTATCCAGCATCCAGCATCTCGAAAGATTTCTATTTGTATTTCTGTTTGCTTGTTTGCTTGTATATTTCGAGGTAAGATGGATTCTTTTAATTCATCAAAAGATAACTAAACAAAGAAATGAAATAACAGCAGTCGTCTGAAATTTGTAAGATGCCCATCACACCGAAGATTTTGCTGTCAGTTTTTCCAGTCGCTGAATTACGTTAGAGGAATTGATAACAACATGTATGACAGTCTAGCGAAATTAAAAACAAAAAAAAACTTTGCGTCGTAAATAATGGGGGATATTGTTATCTCACTCCCTCTTTGCGGTTTCTCTTTTCCTCAATGACATTT
>NJDD01003907.1:4584-18255 GCA_002245505.1 Calephelis nemesis | reverse complement strand
ACTCCACCTTTTAGATTAAAACACAATTGTGTTTGGCACTGACGTTATTGCAACAGGAATGGGTAAGGTGTTAAATCCTCACTCAAGCAAATTAATAACAGGGTAAATAAAGTTTATATTATAGTCTGTATAACAGTGTAATAAAGATGATAATTTAAGTTTCAAGCTTGGAGTACGTTAGTTCACATTTTTTAATAAGAGGGCTAGAGATTTTGTACACTTTGAGATTTTAAGGTTATGCTTACCTTTTATGAGCTTAATATGCTTATCAGAATGACAACCTATTATATTTAAATATCCCAGACCAACACGAGACAAGTTTGTATATATATTAAGGAAATTAAATTAAAAATCTTTACACTTTATAATTTATTACACTTACTATTAATATTTATATCACATGTACACAATATATTACAATAATTAGTTTATCTTTATTTCTTTGTTAATAAAAAAATATGCACGGTAAAAAGTCTTTTATTTTCCTTTTGTCCTTTTGTGTTCATGTTTGTCCAACGTGGCATTTGTTTACTATTTCTAATTTATTGATTTATTTTTATTAATTACTATCCAGTGTACGTTGGATTTAAATGTGAATACTGATCTGATCTAATAGGGATAAAATAAATTTGTATTGGTTTAATTTTTATATACCACCGGTACCTATGGCCTATATTTTATCGATATCGATAAAAATGAATATATTGCCCAGCTGCTGTATTTTATCTGTGAGATTCGTACTTTCGTCAAAACTGACATTTACGTGACGTTTTGTTGGTAACATAGTGCGATGTAAAGTAATTGTTTTTTTAAAGTACTAAGTCCCGTCTCTTAAAACGTAGTGATTATATTCTCTTTGATGTATGATATCGTCATTGTGCAATTATCAGTCACTACATTACAAACACATACATACATATCTTGACGTCATACTCCTTACTGGCAGATATATAGGCACAGAGTATCGAGTGCCAAATCTCAAATACTAAAAATTTAAAAAAGTAAACGTCAAATTAGGTATAATTAGCAACATCGCATCACATTCTGGTAGGAACATAATATATCTTACAATATACCTATATGTTCAATTTATGATTTAATTCTGTTTAATTATTATTTAACGTACGAGTATAACCCTAAAACACACATAATATTTATTTTATGAATCACCACTATACCGATCTTTTGTCAACATTCTGCATAAGTTTCAATAAATAATAAAAAATAATAATATGGCGACTGTTTTATTTTGCACTAGCTGTTGCCCGTCTGGTTGAGGCTAGAACGACTAAAGTGGTTTTCAGTCTGTCACTGTCAATATTTAACTATATATTAATACGTGATGCCAAAATGCCTTTGGACCCCGTTTTACGAAAATTGCGCGGATGCAGGAGCATAAAATTTGGCACACTTTAAGATTATGTGTGTGTGTGCAAGTGCAAAACGCTAATATTTTTAAATAATAATGCTTATAAAGTACATTAATTCAATAAATAAAACATTACCCACACTACCATGCATTTGACACACATAAACAAATATATCGATGATAACGATAAAAGATCACAGATGGCGCACTAAAAAGTTTGAAAACAAAGTAGTTCGTCTTTAGAATTGAAGATGGCGATCTTATCAAAAATATATTAAAATTTATTATGGTCGCATTTCGACCAACGGGCATCCACTAGTTTAAAATTATTATTCGAACGGCTTAGCGTACACGACTTATCCATCGACCAACCATCAACTACTAGGCTCGGATTCAATTCCTGACTAGGGCAAGGATTTGTGTGATGAACATAGATGTCAGTATTCCGAGTCTTTGCTTGCTTTGTAGTTAGATCAATGTATTTGATTTGTCTAGGAATATTTATCTATTTTTATTTTAGACTTACATCTCATTGTTTTATTTCCAGTTTTCGACTTAGATATCATAACTTCTATCTTTGACGATCCTCCAACACCCGAATTTCGAGCAGATAGACCGTTTTACTTTGCTGTGAAAGCGAAGTCGATTCCATTGTTCAGTGGGGTCAAGGTTGGGGAATAATTACTTAGCTTCGCCAAGTTAAACCTGTTGCCTGTTTTTTGTTAGTATAATAAATATTTTACTTGTCTTTTTTTATTACTTACCCATCAAATCTTTTATTTGTATTTAAAAGCGAATTGATACAACTCAACTTAAAAAAAAGACGAGTTGCACTACGGGAGTGCCGGCAGAATGGAAAACTTAAATGTTAACGTTGTGCATTTTTGATATTTTGGAATGGTTAGGAAATATTTTTGCAGATATTGCTTTAGTTATAAGTATGAAAGTACTATCATTCATGCAAAAATATTATTTTCATATCAATAACCTGCGTTTCGCTAAAGTAAGACCACGTGACAGCTAGGAGCGTCGTCATATTACGAGGGCCAAACTGAAAGTTTTTAGAACTGGCAACTTAAAAGCATTATATTAAAAAATAAGTTTAAATTTTGAAAATAGAACTCTTTACCAATAATATTGAGTATACATTTCATTCATTTGTCATTTGTTTTACGATTTGGCGGCAAATTGAAAATTATCTGTGCACGTCAGAATGAATTTAAGCCGAGAAAATTTTCGTGCAATGATTCTTTATGACTTTCGATGTCATATAAGTCAACAAGAAAGTTATGATAGACTTCGATTGGCTTTTCTCGATGAAGCCCCATCTCGTGCCACAGTTTACAACTGGTTTAATGAATTCAAACGTGGTCGAACTAATCTTACCGATGATTTGCGTGAGGGACGGCCTTCTACAGCGACGACTGAAGACAATATCAGTGTTGTGCGGCATATGATAGAGACTGACAAAAGAGTGACCTATCAGCAGATTCGGACAAGTCTAGGCATAGGTATGAGTCAAGTGCACAAAATCCTCCATGAACATTTATCGGTCAGGAAGCTTTGTGCCCGCTGGATACCGCATAATTCGACCGAGGCTCAAAAACTCCGCCGTGTTGATTGGTGCCGAGAAATGATCCAAAAATTTAACGGAGGTGACTCAAATGCTGTGTTCGACATACTAACGGGTGACGAAAGCTGGATTTACTGTTATGATCCGGAAACCAAAAGACAGTCTGCTCAGTGGGTGTTTCCTTCCGAAGAGTTGCCAACTAAAGTGAAGAGACTTCGACCTCTCTTGGAAAAAAGATGGTGGCCTCGTTCTTCGGAAAGACAGGTCATTACGCGACAGTTGTCTTAGAGGATCAGAAAACGGTTAATGCAGAGTGGTACACTAACAACTGTTTGCCACTTGTCTTGGAAAAAGTTCGAGAGAAACGACCTCGCAGCAGGATCCTCCTTCATCACGACAATGCCTCGTCGCACACCGCCAGGCAAACGGTCGACTATTTGGTGACCTCAGTGTGCGTATAGGCCCGACCTCGCACCCTGCGATTTTTATTTATTCCCGAAAATAAAAAAAAAACTTCGAGGAAAACATTTTATGGACGCCGAAGAAGCAGTGGCTGCGTTTCAAAACGCCGTTGAAGAGACCCCTAAGGCCGAGTGGGCAAGGTGCTTTTCTCAATGGTTCCATCGAATGCAGCGATGTATTGATGTAAATGGACGCTATTTTGAAAAGTTATAATAAAACTTATAACTTGCTAGAATGCTTAGTTTTTGATTTTCTAAAAACTTTCAGTTTGACCCTCGTATCTGTACAACGAACATTGCTCGTCTCCACATAAAGCTTATTTTTGAAGATGGAACAAATAGAGCAAAGTCTATTGATATTTTACGTATCTGCTATCATGTTGTCTTGTGAGATTGTAATGGTAGGTATATTACTGCGTATTACCCATTGCGAATCCTATACTCTTCAGAAATATATAAGCAATACAAACACAGCAATGAATCTACGTTTTATTTTAGATCTCGTGCAAACGCCCTGCGCTGTCTTATTGGCGCACGTTTGACGGGAGTTAGGAATTTTTTACCCATTCCAAAAAAAGTGCGCAACCCCGCTAAAGAAGTTTTCACTTCAAAATTGGCATAAAACGATGAAATTTAAACAGCATTGAATCTATTATAATGACAAGGAGAACATGAACTTCTTATTGAAAGAAAAAAGAAGAGGCAAACGTCACAAAGACATGGAAAATGCTAGAACTGTAATATGAATATCTCTTGTAAAATTCGTTTACAAATGTCAAAGTCAATGACTGCCGACACAATGACAATGCTCGCTACTGTCGTGTTCAGGTCTAAATGGTAGGATTACCGTAAAGTATCTTTATGCCCATATCCCCCAAGATGTAGGCAGAAGCAAACGCCTAACCAAAGACACTAAGTCCTACTAACACTCATATTCTAAAGCAAATAAAATGTTTTGATTTTGTTTGATTTGAAATACGATAGGTAGCACCAGTATCTGAAGAGTAACGAAAAGTATTAAATAAAGTAATATAATGGATAAGTACAAGTATTAACTACAAAAAGTGTGTACACAGGTGATATTTATTCCTTAGGTATTAGGAAAACAGTCTGTTTTGATTTCTTAAAAATACTCTATAAATTTTAAAGAAAGAAAAAATTTCGCCCCAGACAGGATTTGAACCTGTAACCTTTCGTCTCAAGCCGACGAATGCTCTAACCAATTGAGCTACTGAGGATTCAATTCCCATGGTGAAATTTTTAATTCCTTTCTAGCCGTCCTAAAATGTCCTATAGATACACAATTCTGAGTACCCACCAAATGAGTATGAAGATGAAATTTACATTTTAGAAACACATTCACATTTTAGATTCACATTTATCCCAAGCACAGGGCAAGTGCTAAAATAAAAAATACGTTCTTGAAAATAATTAGTCTTAGATATAAATATTTTCTTTTTCAGTTTTCGAAATAGTAGCCTACAGTGAAGTCGTGAACCTTACTCCTATACCGGTGTTTCGTGCTGACAGACCATTTTACTTCGTTGTGAAGATGGGGTCTATACCACTGTTTAATGGAGTCAAGATCACAGAATAATGTTCATCGTTTTCAACCGAGTGCGCTAAATTTTGAATTAATAAACAATTTAACAGTACATATTATGTATTTATGTGTTTGAATTACACTATTGAAACTGCAAAATCATAGTTGCAAGCCATAAACTTGCGAAAAATTACTCTTATAATGACGGCTTTTAACTATAACTACGAAAACTTATTATTAAACCTTTTCGACATACCGCGCACTCAGAGACGTCTACTAACATTTAATCTATCATTTAGCAACAAATTTGTAAATGAAGTAAAGCATCTTCACGCCCATTTCCCCGAATAAGTAGGCAGAGCCACAACCAGGGCACCCACGTCTAGCCGAAGACATTAAGTCCCACAAGCCAAGCCTATCACCAACTAGACACATATCCAATCCCGAGCAACGTTATTTTCATTAGAAAATTAAAAATACACAGTTTCTTAACTTTTTTGTTGCCCGACCCAAGTACAATGTCAACTTAATGACTGATTAAAAAATAATTAAAGTCTCTGAGTGCGGCCGATAAAACAAATTTTAATGAGCTTTAGCCTGAACTCGCGACATGTGTTGCGAACATGTCATGTCTTCAGTTTTAGGAAGACAAGGTTATCAATTTGTCTGTTTATTGTTTATTACGTTATTGCTCCGCCATTAACAAACCGATTTTAATGTTATATTTACTAAAGGTGATCCTGAAGTGGACCTATATATCCTTTCTTTCCTTCCATCTTCTTATCAATGTTAATCAAGATGCAACGTAGTTTATCATCGTCGATACTACTATTCAGGTATATAAAATGTTTGCATTGTAAATTGTAACTCATGACGCACAAGACAGATTTTCATAAAATTTGTAAGGGAAATCCACATCGCAATTATGACCTACCTTTAGAAAAAGGAATCAGATAAACTGATGATCTTTATACGAAACTACAAGAATATACCCATACCAGAATATACCCATAAATCAAACTGTAAGAGTGACTCCTTTACTCAAAATATATTCTTAAATTATAACCATGAAATAAAAAAAACAGCATCCGACAAAAACTTGCTAAAACCATCTAAATATCCTTTGCCATTCAAACAAATAATAAGTATCGAAATCGGTCCTTTCGTTCAGGAGCTATGAGGACATAGACAAACATACACAGATACGTAAAACTTAAGACACACCTTTGTTTTCCTAAGATTAAAAATAGATCTAGGCTACTGAAAAAGATATCAGCACAAATTTTCTATATTTCTAGAGTTTTTGTCAGTTTGTCAATTTCCCGGCCGCCACTCACGCCGCACCTACTAAACCAATCATTACAAAATTTTACTGAATGGTAATCTATATATGTGTGTATCTACTATAATGTAATCTATGGTAGGTATCTAATCTATAATGGCAAAAAAGGTTATAGGCTACATTTTATCCCGTTTGTCTAAAGTATTACCGCGGAAAAGAGAAATGAGACAATTTGAAAATTTGACTACAATTCACGTCGATTCCATTGTTTTTTTTTGTTTGCTTTACATATTGACATGCAAATGTTTCCCGATCGTGAATTTAGCAGTTTATAAACAGCAGACAATAGTTATTTGACCATGTTTTCACAGCTTACATAGGACGTTATATAATTAAATAACCTTTTATCTACCCTTTTAAGCCGCAGACAGAAGATATTTTGTAACAGTCAAATCCTTTCAATAGTCTAAATCCCTTGCTCTTATTTAATCTGTGCTATATGATACCTACTAAGCTTCATAGTAGCCACATCCTTCCTGCCTATATTAAAACATGAGCTTTAAATTATTCAGAATTTTATGAAACAGGTATCTAACAGCTGTACTCGGAAACGTTAATCAACATTTAATCTATTATTATGGCACAGTTTTGTATGGAAAATGTAAACTTAATTAATGGTTGATTGAAAAATAATTGACGTCTCTGTGTTCGGTCGTTAGATACGTAAACAAAGCAAAAACATAGGCTATTTTACAAAATTCTGAAAAATTTAATTAACATCTTCATAAGCGTAGTTGTGGGCGTAGTAGTAGACGTAGCTGTAGACGTTGTCGTAGACGGAGATTCATCCAAAGAAGTAGAATAACAACAAAGACGTAGATCTACGTCTACAACTAAACATTCATCTACCGTACAGGTGAATATTCCGTTGTAGACTCAAATGTGTTATAAACACAAGTATAATACAAGTAAAATAAGTGTTTCTGCAACAGGAAATTCTGAAATACTTTAAAAACTTTTCGCAAGAAAACTTGTAAAACATAATTTTATTAAGTTCATTTAAATTATTAATTTTAATTATGAGTACGTTGATAACGTTATTTTTACATGTTTAGAAGATAGCGAACAATCACATGGCTTTTCTTGTGATAAAAGATAACCGTAGCCTATAGACACAATAGATGTTGTAGGTGTTTCGCTGTCTTGTATCTGAGATTTTAGGCCAATCGTGGAGGTCCACCGGCAATCCTATTCCTCAAACCGGGACACAAGATTGTCATTATCAGGGATAAGTAAGCCGGTGGATCCCCCGGTGGAGAAGTTCCACACAGCACTCTACCACCAGTGGCATTGTTGGTAATGACTCATTAAGTGTGTGTGCATCTGTGACGTCAATATCGATTCGAACAAATCCTGAACGAATTAACCGATTTCTAAAAGCTGACGTGATCGAGATAGTTTTAGCTAAATTACACATAAGTTTTGTCTGAAATTGATAGAAGAAGGCGTTACTTTGCGGAAATCCATACTTAAATCTAAATAAAATTATTTAATTTGCAATTTATTTTGGCGGAAAATTTGTAAATTAAATAATTTTATTTAGATTTTGTCTGAAATTGTTGGAAAATAAAATTTCCAATATTTGCTTCACAAATTAGACCTATTAAAACAGAATAGGATTAAAAAAAAGAAAGAATTAAAAAGTTGCCAGCTATCAATTTGGGCACACACTAATTTTATGGGAAATACAGTTTAAACCATGTTGATCTTAAATGTGATAAAATTCGTAAGTAAGTATCCGATTAATCAATTTTTTGGGAAAAATAGGGGTTTTCAAGTATTCACGAAATACTTAACACTAGATATAAGAACTAGACACGAATACTTATTTTGTATTTCAGATGGTTATAATTTTATTAAGTTTCTCTTCTTAGAATTATCCACCATAAAATTAAAAAATAATGTATGTATATTGTGTACAAACATAAACACATTATTTCTTCTTTTCAGCTTTCGTCGTGGTTATTGAAAGTCTAGATTTAGCTGCACCTGTATTTAAAGCGGACAGACCTTTCTTTTTTGCAATCAAAAAGGATTCCATCGTCTTATTTAGTGGCATCAAATTTGGAGAATAAATTATAATTAAATACATCTCAATGAAATTTCACAAACTAAATAAAATGTTATTTATAACAAATTTTCGATTTTGCCAAATGTGTGAAAATGTACTACAACTAACCAATTCTATAATTACTGATGACGGTTGATTTTTGAATAAACTGTAATCTCATTTTTATGTGTTTGTTTTATTTCATTCTAGAGTTAAAGAAATTCCAACCCTCTTAAGAACAAAAAGTGCAAAATTCACTTTCTACTTGTTGGTCCAAGACGACTGCCAATAGAAGTGAAAATTCAAAAAAATATTTTGAATTTTCTGACTGACAAAAAAAATTAGGATATTTTTCATTAAAACCCATAAGATGTTCAATAAATCGTCTAAATAAGGCGCATCTTCTAGAGTTTTACAGAACGCAGTTTTTTACACTGTGTTCCATCGTATCGTTTACAACCTAAGTATAGCCTGCAACCTAAGTTTTAAGTTTCATTTTTTATTAACATGCGTGACATGCATTTGTGAGACGGGCTATCTACTGAACGCAATATGAACCTTATCGATTCGCTTTAAGTTTTAATTTTGGTTGCGTTTTGTACGACTGTGCGTCTTCTCTCTTTTTCTTTCTTTGGGTTTTGGCCTTCACGTTAGTATTTAGCCATTAGTGAAGCAACGAGGAAATACACGATACGCCAATTTCTTAACGATTATTTCATTTGTGCTATTTTACTGAACGAAATTGTACAAAATGCCACCAAAATTGACTAATTTCACTCAATATGAACACGAAATTCAATAATTATGAAAAAACTTCGACCATCTTTTCTCTCGATGGTGCCAAAACTCTCCTGTGCGTCTTCTGTATATTAGTAGTCTGTGTCAAAACATCGGAATGTGAAAACAAATGATACGCGTTTTGACTCATTTAGACTCCTTTTAGTTATGTGATGGATATCGTTATTCAGAAAAATATAAAACAATGTCCCTGGAAAAATTACACAGATTTGTATAATCAGAAAGTAAGAAAATTATATGCTTGCGTTATGGGTTCTAGTTAAGACATAAGATACAAGATCAATTAAGACATACGTTTTTTGATATTATGCTCAATCAATCAATCAAAACAAACTTTATTCACATGAACCATGCAAGTGGTACGTGTGCGCATCGACATTTTTATATACTACCACCGGATCGGAATATATAATACTGATTTTGTATTTCATATGATTATGATTTAAAGAAGCAACATCACTCCTTAGAGTAATAACAAAAAACATTATAGACTAATGTATGTATCACGTAAAAGCATAAACACATTATTTATTTCTTCTTTTCAGCATTTATCGTGGTTATTGACAGTCTAAGTTTTCCTGCACCTGAATTTAAAGCGGATAGACCATTCTATTTTGCACTCAAAATGAACTCCATTGTCTTATTTAGTGGCGTTAAAATTGAAGAATAAATTAAACATTGAGGTTGTAACATTCATCTCAATGATATATATCACAATCGTTAAATACTATGTTTTTTTTCGACGATTGACAAATTAATTTACAATTTTTATTATTCAATTATTACAATTTATTTATTACAATTTGTCAATCGCGCGAATGTTTGAATGTTCATAAATAAACTTACCAATTTTGCAATTTCACAAAACTTTATTTTATAAATATGTTTTTAATTTTTAAATTCGGCAATTTCACAATTGCCGAATACGATTGATTTATGAATAAACTGTATTATAACATACAAGGCGTTTGTTTTATTTTCTTCTCAAGTTAAAGAAACTTCAAATAGTAACCCTCTAATGAACAGAAAATGCAAAATTAACTTTCTTCTTGCTGGACATGTCCAATACGACTGCCAATAGAAGTGAAAATTCAAATAGCATTTTGAATTTTCTGACTGAGTAACAAAATTTTCATTAGATTCAGGTGGCGCATATCTTAAAGAGTTTTACAGATTACAGATTTTTACAATATGTTCTGACGTATCGTCGTCATCACATAAATGTCTGGCCCTTCGGGATTCGAACCTGAGCCCGCGATTGATCGAAATAGTTAAGCGTACGTCGCTTACTCTACGGCTGACGAGGTGCTCTAAATAATAATCTATCCATAGCAGATGTGAGGTTTTTTGTTAATGTTATAAGAAAGCGAATAGCGTAATAAAAAAGCGAGCTTTCGTAATAATAAGAAGCGCTTCCCATAAATGATAGTAGTGGATAGAAAGCTACTCAAACGTCTCCATATTAGGGCTAGTATATAATATGGATACGTGTACAATTCTGCCACCTATATATAAGCATGGAATTCGCCAACACTGAGGAATAGGAAAGGTGGTGGTCCTGATCCGGATGAGCTGCTTCCCACTAGCATTGAATCGATTCCTATACCTAAACTATAGTTTAGGTATAGGAATACCATACCTAATACCATCGTCGAGCGATAATATAATCTAGAATGAACAAAATAGTTTATGAACACACACCCTTCGTTTTCCGTCTGCAGTTAAAAATAATAAAAAGAGTCAAAAAGGCTCTTTACAGTACTAGTTACAGGTTATAAATTTAATCAATGTGACGGTCGTAATGAATGGATGATTCCAGAATAATTAATTATAATTATAACAATATACAAGTACATTGTGGTAATGAGCTGCTACTGGATAGTGGACGGATTAATTTTGTGTCTTTAAATTATCAATTACATTTTCAATTATTGAGGGTTTTTCTCTGAACTTTAAACTTAAAAACCAGGCTCAAGTTTTCTGCTTTGGTTTCTGATATTCGAACCTCCTCTCTCATCCGAACCTTTATTCGAGGAAAGCCAGCATTAGATCCCCTTTTTTTTAACAAAGTATAGTAGCGTGCAGACGAGGTTGACATCGGTTCTGTAGATAGTGGTGGTGGGCTTTACTGTCCTATTTTAAAATATATTAGTCAAATATGATACACGCATTATGTTTTAAATGAAATGAAAATCTATCATTACGGCTTCTCAGAGTGGAATAGACTATCTTTATCTTTATCAGGCAACTCGTAAATGGCCAGCATAAGTTTAATTGGGCCAATAAGAGCACTAGTGTTAGAGTTGTATGAGGCAACTAGTCCGAAAAAGGCTGCAACGCCTTAGCTGTGCCTTGTGTGTGACCTTTGTTTCAAAAGTTTGAATGAATTGAAGCATTGTTTTTCCCATTTTCCCTGCAATTTTCTGTGTTTTTCTTTCCATAAAACTTACTTCTCACACGCAAAATGGGGATTCATTTACAGACAGATATAATACATATGTATATACCTACACAATATTTATATCTATAGGCCATACCTGTTTCTCATCGTCAGAAAATTCGTTTGTCGTTGTCTTTGACTTACACAGTAAAAAACATAAATATGTCTATTTTTAACAATTTTTTTTCTTTTTCCAGAATTTGGCGTATTTTATCTGTCAGCGTATCATCCACAACCAATTCTGTTTAAGGCGGATCGTCCATTCGTATTCATTTTGAAGAATGGAGCAATTGCCTTATTTAATGGAATATTCCAGGGTCCAGACTTAGGTTTGTATTTTTTGTTATTATATGCACAAGCTAACGGCTCTTCCGAGGGCATAAGATACTCATCGCCTACAGACAACGGTACAGTCGTGATCTTCACCTACAATTCCACCAGTTATTCTAACTTGAGCACCGAAAACGAAGATGGCGAGTCATGACGCTGCAGTAAGTTTTGCAAGCAGACAGGAAGTAAGGCAATGATATAGTAAGCAAACGAAATGTCTGATCCCTTTTACCAGCACTTTGGAAGTATTGTACAGACAGATATTTCGTTTTCTTGCTAAATCAATTCGGGGAACTGTTGCTGCACGATACTGAACACCTATCATAGTTACATTTTTTTATGATATTGGAAGGCAAACAAGCAGACGGATTTCCTGATAGTAAGAAACTTACGTCACCTAGAGACACCAAAGGTAGTAATGGTGCGTTGCCAACCTGAGGCCGGGATGTTAGACCTCGAGCAAAAGCAAGTTTACTGGCTACCTTACCCTCCAAACCGGAGCACGTCGTGACGTTATGGCGGCAGGAATAGATAAGGCGGTAGTACCAATCCAGGTGAGTCGCTGCAAAACTCTATCACCTAGTCAGATGTCAGGATGTTAGTGCCGGTAAGCATATGTTCGCCTTTTACGAACTGGCTGGCAGGAAGGCAGATGGCAGATAATAGTAAGTTTGTGTCAAAAAAGTAACAGTTCCTGCTACGTATTATAAAGCTTTTATTACAACGAGCTAGTCCTACTATCCTTCTATCCTACTAATATTATAAAAGCGAAAGTTTGTGAGACTGGATGGATGTTTGTTACTCTTTCATGCAAAATCTGCTCGACAGATTTAGATAAAACTTTATAGAAATATAGTTTACATATAAAAACAACACATAGACTACTAGTTATAAGGATATACTTAACAACTCATTCAGATATCGAAATGAAATTAGTCTATCTCTTTTCTAAGGATCAGTTTATTTTTGTAGTAAAATTTAATAAAAATAGTTAAACCGTGTTGGAGTTAAAACAATCATACTTTCAAACTTTAGAGATAATAAGCCTATCTTCGTCGAGAATACAAATGTAAAGATTCTATTAAAATACTCATTTAAATCCGTCCAAGCAAATTAAAAAAATGCCGTTGTCAGTATATTAAGGGACGACCGCATCACCATTTTGATCACTAAAACCGGACCCTAGCGGACCCTTAGAAGCAATTAAATCAAACTATTTAAAAAGCAATATCATGATTACAATAACTCTTTTCAGTGGTAATTATGTTAATTATTTTTAATTTTCTTTTTTCAGAATAAATTTCGACTCAAAGTCATTAATAAGAAGTATTTTAATTCTCTAAAAACCCCATTAAAAGAAGGGTCTCAAGTCTGACGTATCTATGTGTGTGAATGTCTACGGCATCATACCTTTTAAATGGAGTGCTGCTTTTGATGTAAATTGTTTCGTTTGAAAACTGACGTGATTGTTCAAATCTACGAGTACATTACATATTGGGTTAAGTAAGGGGCTATTAAAATTTTCAAATTTAAAATTATATAGCAATAAGTCAATAAATCATATTAAAAATTATTTGCTTTTTATTTTAAAAACCTTTGTACTTGCCTTAAGTTTAAAAAAATTAGCTGTCTCATTCTTTTCTTATACTATTCTTCAAATTACATGTTTTTTACTTAAAGTACCTTTTAGCATGCCCTAAGTTTAGACAAAATTTCCTGACTTATTACTTTCTTATCTGATTTCTTGACTACCTTACCGTTTCTC
>NJDD01003903.1:64730-79399 GCA_002245505.1 Calephelis nemesis | reverse complement strand
GACGTCAGTTCTTGCCGTTGCCGTGTTCCCGGTTCGGAGGGTAAGGTAGCTGATAAACTTACTTTTGCTCTAGACCTAACATCATGGCCTCAGGTTGGCAACGCACCATTACCACCTTAGGTGTCTCTAGGCGGCGTGCATTTCTTACAATCAGGAAGTCCGTCTGCTTGTTTGCCTTCCATTATCATAAAAAAACATAATCACAAACGAAATTAGGCCTTCGTTTATATCCTAAATTGCAAAAATGCATAGTAAATGCTAAGAGATATCATCCACGTCAGATTTTTAACTTGTTAAAAATTGCCTTCGGTAAATATGACGTCATGACCACAAAGATGATGTCGTGCTTTATCACGTAAAAAAATATTTTTGATTTCGAGAGAAACTGACAAATGCCAGAGTTTTTAACCCGCAGTAGTTTATTACGCTAATTCAATGCAGGCGGACACAGTTTAATGTAAGTAACAAAGTTTAATGAAGGTGTAAGTTAAAATTACAAAATTTGATTAAACCCCAAAGTAAGTACAGTAGTACTATTTCAATTATGCGCTTCGGCTATATTTGACAAGCTTCGGAAATCCGAATGCATTTTAAATATATCTATATGGAGTTGTTATTACACATAATTAATCATTTCGCTTAAATTTAGATTAGGCCAGCCAATTTAAAAATAAAAGTATAAAGTGTAACAAGAGTAAAAAGTGTAAAGCCGAAGCGCATCATTTAAATGTACTGTAAATTATATGCTTGTGTTATGGATGCTAGTCAACGTTACTAAAACATAGAAATAATAAGATATCAGAATATTTTTAACACCCACACTCAGAAATACAATATCTGTGTTTATCATACAAATACCTGTCCTCGTCGGAAATCAAACCCGAACCTTGATGACGGTCGGTGTCGTTACTCACACAACATCTCAAACACCGAGGCGGTTAATCAAAGTTCCTATTTATACGTTAAGATATAATTTAAAAACGTACACATAAACGGAATATAGAAAGTAAGAAATTTCGCGCAGATATTTCATGGTCCTATACCCAAATGGTCGCTTAGCGTTGCCCACCAGACCGTGAATATTATACGTTTTTGTAATATTTAAAGATAAAACTAACAATATAATTAATAATGTTAGATAAATAGAGAAACATTTCATTAAAACTTTACAAAGCTGCGATGCGAGTTTTTTTTGTTATTTAGTTACTAAAAGGCATGACCAATTATTGTGATTATATTCAACTGGCTTCTTTTTTTATAAGATAGCGAAGATACACACGAATCTACTATCGGTCTGTAGTCACCGTAGATATTATATGTGCGTTGCGGTCCTGTGAGTGGAATGTTAGAGTTAATGTGCAAATTTACCGACTATTCGACTCTTCAGAATGGAACGCAAAAGTGCCAAACACTGACATCATTCTAGCGGGGATAAACAACCCACTCAATTGCCGCATAATTCTCTACCATCAGAGATCTTGCCAGTAACGTCGCCTGAAAGTTCTTCCCTGACTAGCAACTCGTTAAAGGCGTGCACGTGACAAATGGGTTATTACTTATTACTCAGTTGTTGCACTTGACTGCATGAGGTCCCGGGTTCGAATCCCTGGTCGGGCAATAAAAAGAACATTGGGATTTTTACAATTTTCTAATACAAAAAATGTTGCTCGGGATATGTGCCTGGTTGGCGATAGGCTTGCCACCTATCACATTGTGGGACTTTGTATCTTAGGCTAGTCGTGGGTGCCCTGGTTGTACCTCTGCCTACCTCTTCGGGGATATGGGCGTGAAGATGCTTTTATACTAACCACTGATGGCAGAATGCTGTACAGCAAATTGTCTAGGTAGGGATCCACCGCTTGTCCTATTAACGACAGAGCAATGTTCCGGTTCGGAGGGTGGGGTAGCCGGTAGACTTGCTCAACAGACCACAGCTGTCTCTTACCATCAGGAGAACCATGTTCTTGTACCCTGTCTTATCTTATAAGAAATATACCCTGTGTTTAACCCTGTATCATATCTTTTTGTGTGATTGGTAGGAAAAAAAACATTCAAATTTCCTCATTGAAAGAATGCATGCTGCCTATAAAAGCCAAAGATGGTTAGGGTGAGTAGCCAGCCTGAGACAAGCAAGTCAATACTTTCTACAGATTACAACAGTTGCGAGCACTGATGTTATAGCTGAAATGGGTAGGCAATCCAAGCCAGACGTCACTAAACACTTCCATCTAGTTATCCGATGCTCACCCTTAGGAACTGTTTGATAGTGGTAGCCTTATCTAAACATTACTACGTGATGGCAAAATTTTGGACCCCTTTTTACAAAAAATGCGAGGACGCAGGAGCATAAAATTTGGCACACTTATAATTTATGTGTAAGAGAAGTGCAGAACGCTAATAATTTTCAATAATAATGCTTATAAAGTACGTACATTAAATCATGAAATAAGACATTACCCACACTACGCATTTGACACACACAAACATATTGATGATAACGATAAAAGATCACAGATGGCGCACTAAAATGTTTGGAAACAAAGTAGTTGATCTTGAGAAATGAAGATGGCGTTCTTATCAACATGATGTTAAAATTTATTATGGTCGAATTTCGAACAACGGGCGACCACTAGTATTCTTATAGTACCAAGACTAACTTGTTGTTCGTATTCACGTAATAAATGCCCCAAAACATAAATTCTAAACTATTAAATAATAACCATTAATTAAAAATCCTTTACGGATGCTTAAAAACAAATTAAGATTACCAGGAAACAGATAATCAATTCGCATTTATTATCTTCTTTACTACAACACGAACTAATGCTATGCAAGTATGAGCCTACTACTCGTAACTATAATAAAGTATCTCGCTTTTGTTATCTTCATTATATATATATGCTTGTTTTATTAAGTGCATAAATTATATTGTTTTTTTAATGCCTTCTTGGTCAAGTGGTTAGGGTACACGCTTTATCCGACCATTCGCGAGGATCGTGTTCGATTTCCAGCTAGTGCAAGATATTTGTCTATTGAATTTTAATGTATGTATTACGATATTTCTATAAGTTATATGGTTGACTGATTCTTTGGCTATATCGATTCTTTCGTAGTCTAATACAATAGCTCTTTTATTTTTTGTTTAACATTTACAACAGTAATATATATCCATTGTAGACAATTTTCAAAATATTTATTTCATATTTTGAATTTCATATATTTATTTCATTTCAAAATATTTATTGATCGCCCTGTGTGGTCGAGCGATCCGGGCGTTGGACTTGGCTGCATGAGGTCTCGGGTTCGAATCCCGGGTCGGCCAACAAAAAGAAAATTGGATTTTTCCAATTTTCTAATTAAAAAAAATTTGGTCGGGATTGGAAACGTGCCCGGTCGGCGATAGGCTTGCCACTTATCACATTATGGGACTTTGTATCTTCGGCTAGTCGTGGGTGCCCTGGTTGTGCCTCTGCCTACCTCTTCGGGGATATAGGCGTTAAGATACTTTTTATTTCAATTACTTTGAAACTATTAATGGATACAAACGCTTTGTTTTTCTTTTTTTGTAGTTAACACTTGTACTTATCCACTATAATAAGATAAGTACAAGTGTTAACTACAAAAAAAACGTGTGTATACAATGAAATTTCACGAAGTGCCGACTATATTAAATACAGATTCTATTAATGGATACATTATTTTAATGAAATAACTGTTTTCGTGGAAATAAATATGTTTTCATGTCTGGCGGGGTTAAATGGGTTCTTATTATCAGCAAGACCACTCGCGGTAGAATGCTTTGAACTATTTGTATCGTTTAGGCGGTGGATCGCCTTACCCATGTCTGTCGCAATATGGCAGTGACTGACATTCTTGTCTTCCAGTTCCAAGGGTTGGGTTGTCGGTAGACTTGTATATTCGGCCTACCACTTTAGGCCACGACTGTATCTTACTATCTCGGGAACCGTGAGCTTGTTGCCTTTCTTATAACCTAAAATAAAGAAAAAAGGTTCTTTCATCTGCTTATTTGTTTTGATTACTTCCGGTTTGTTTAATAATAGATACTAAGGTAGGTACATTTATAAAAAAATAATATGTAAACAGGAATTAAAACAAAACATTTTTTATGTGAGAAGACGGCAAACACAAGTGCACTCCTTGTGGTGAGAGATAACCGTGGCTAATACACACCGTAGATGTTACAGGGCCGTCGCTGTTCTTTAGCTGGATAGGCCTATTGTGCAAGTCTACCGGCTACCCTACCCTCCGGTCTGGAACATGACAGAGTCATTAAGGCGGCGGGAATAGGTAAGCTGGTGGATCCCTACCCGGGCAAGTTGCTGCACACTATTCCACCGGTGGTCTTGTTAGTAATGACTTATATTTTAAACAGTGCTCGCCTCTTACGAGTTGCCTGGCAGAAAGGCAGATGGTCTGTTCTACTTAGCGCATCCGAACCTACACGGGGTAAATCATATTGGTGGTGATTCCTCTGTTCACAAATTAAACTCATTTTAGATGCATGCTATCTTGTTCAAATAAAACAAAAAGAAAAGAGATGGAATATTTTAGTCATGTCACAATAGTCCGGACATGTCAAATTGTGATAGATTAAATGTCAGTAAAAATGTCGCGTACCATCACCAGACTCATCTGACAGCACTAAAATGGTTTTGTCTTGTTCTATTACTTTTGTTAAAATAAGGCAGTGATGACTTAAAATTAGTTTACTGGGTGCGCAACAAAATTACCACTATTATTAGTTACTGATTAACGATAATTGTAATATTTGGTAGGATATTAGACTGGACAGAAGAATCTCACTTATTAAATAAAAAATTTCATTTAATTATTTTGATTCATATTGATGAAATATTGAAAGTTGTAAGCTTTTTAAAATATTTTTACCACAAATGTAATTAGTATAATTATAAAATAATAAATTCAGAAGACAGAATTATTCTAATAATAAGTTAAATGCTTACTTATTTAAGATAAGCTTATTAATGAAGCGGCTTCATAAAAAAAATACCACAAAAAAATATTCGCGAAAAACTGTTATATGTCTTAAAAACTTTATTAATACAATCATACATTTCAAGCCTAACAAAACTCTTGAAAAAATCTTGAATATATTCATAAAAGACGAGAGAAAGAGAAGGCATACGGAAAATATACCTTTGGATGTAACACCTCCATTTGGTCTGGATTTCTAATATTTACTTTTTTTGTACACATATATGTACATAATGATATATGTTACTATTTTAGTTGGTTTATTGATAAATTTGATAAGGCACTACAGCTATTAATGTTAATCAGGTTATAATTGGTGACCTAAGTTGATAAAAATAAAATCAATTAAAAATAATTTACATCTGAAACACAAAGTAACAAACTAAGATAACTCCAGTGTTAATTTTTTTTATGATATAGGAAGGCAAACAAGCAGACGGATTTCCTGATGGTAAGAAATTCACGCCGCCTCTCTAGACCTCTCTAGGTGCAATGGTGCGTTGCCAAACGGAGGTCAGGATGTTAGGCCTCGAGCAAAAGTAAGTTTACCGGCTACCTTACCCTCCAAACCGGAACACGTCATGACATAATGGCGGCAGGAATAGGTAAGGCGGTGGTACCAATCCGGGCGAGTCGCTGCGAAACTCTACCACCTAGTCAGATGTCACGGTGTTAGTGACGGTAAGCCTATACTCGCCTTTTACGAGCTGCCTGGCACTGGAAGGCAGATGGTCTATTCTGCAAAGGAGCCCGGACCAACACGGAGAAAAAATAATGATGAAAAATAATCATTTATTAACAAAATATGATACCTAGGTATATGCATAAAAATCACTACCAAATTATTTTTTTTTAAATCACTAACATCTTAATACACATATCGTACTAATATTATAAATGCGAAAGTTTATGAGTATGTACGTTTGTATCTTTGATACTCTTTCACGCTCGAATGGCTGGACAGATTGGTCTAAAATTTTGAACACAGATAGATTGTGACCTGGATTAACATATAGGCTACTTTTAATCCCGATCGCATAACAGGTTTCTGTGGCAACGCGGGTGAAGCCACAGGCAACAGCTAGTTATTTATTATCCTTTTGTTGATGATTTAATTTAATCGTTAATAATATGTTTGCAATCGACTTAATAGTTAAAGCTAATCACATTTAAATTGGTTTAGTATGCCCATAAAGTTCACAAAGTCAATAAAATTGAATACCTATCTACCTATTACAAAGCACCTATTAACCAACTAAGATAAATTTGTAAACAGGTAATAGATAGCACGTAACAGATAGCACCATTTTTACGACCGATGATAAATAACAGTCAAAAGTCCCATAACATTCATTCGATACCAGCTTATATCCGCAGATTTTTCCATATTCAAATGTTTTTTTTGTAGTGAAAACTTCTTTAGCCGCGTTGCGCACTTTTTTTGGAATGGGTAAAAACTTCTAAACTCGCGTCAGGACACATGACCTGATCAAAAATTCGTAAGACGGCGCAGGACGCTTGCGCGAATGTTCGTGTTGTCATGATTGTGTACAATAGAGCAATAAATGAATATTGTATTCTACCACATAAATGATAGTACTTTCATACTGATAGTTAAAGCAATTCGTGTTAAATTATTCCCTAACCTTTCCAAAATATCAAAAATGCACAACGTTGATAGTTATTCAAGTTTTCAATTCTGCTGGCACTCCCGGAGTACAACCCGTCGTTTTTTTCTCATATTCATTGGAGTACTTAATTCATAATTGGAATAAAAAAGGGACATTTCTTACATTGTGTCATATTATTAGGTAGGTTCGTTCATGGTCCGTTCACAGGAGACATGCAAAGACTATGCTGACTTCTTTGTGTCAAATTGTACTAAGTCCGGTGAAGTTCTACAAACCGCGAGGTTGGCAACACCTTAGTTATAAAAAAAACAGGCTATCTAATTCTCGTCAAGTTTCAGCTCCCACGTTGAAACGCAGTGTTTATTTATTTGTAAATAAGAGATTTATTTTTTCAATTAGATCAACACATGTATTTCCAAATTTATAACATTACTAGCGGCCCGCCCTGGCTTCGCACGGGTATAAAATAAATGTGTAAACCTTCTTCTTCAATCACTTTATCTATTAAAAAACCCCATCAAAATCCGTTGCATAATTTTAAAGATTTAAGCATACAAAGGGACAGAGGGACAGAGGAAGCGGCTTTGTTTTATACTATGTTGTAATTGTGGATTGGAAGACAACTCATTAATTATTGTATATTATTTATATTTGCAAAATAAAATTTAAGATACATCCAACCTTAAACGTCTGTTTGAATTATTATTAGATATCAGTATTAAGATAAAATAAAAAACGTTTATATAGTAAGTAATAGAGCAAATTTTACAAAAATAAATGTTGGTAATATAAACCAAATAAATTAGCTTGTAGTAATTTAAGAAAAGAATAACATTGCAAACAAAAAAATATCGCTTTTATTGGAATTTAACTAGGTATGACGTATGTATCTCAGATAATTACTAACTGATTTAGTAATATTGAGGCAACAATTGTGATACAATCATTAAAAATATAACCTAATTATTAGCCTAATAAAACATATAACTCACCAGTCCAATTAATGATCCTTTTCAAAACACTTAAAACAAAATAAGATCACCGAAAAACAAGTAATTCGCAGTAATTAAACCACTTCCGAACGTAATGTCAATGCATTGTGGCGGGAAAGTAATTCAGGGAATCGCTCCGATCGTGAAACGGAACGTCAGGAGTACGAGAGTGTGAGTGCCCCCGTGTAGAAGCTTGCGGGCTGTTAACGCGACGATCCTCACAGTTAGACTAACTCACATCCAAATCGCTTAATTTTATGAGTTGTTGCCTTCTCCACCCCCTCAGTGTGCGCTGAGTGATGTGACTTTAGTCGAACGTCGTTTTACTTCTTATTTTTGTTTTATTTTATTAAAGTAATACGTCAAATTCACACATCCTTTTATTTGTATCATTTCAAATCCCAGTAACATTCAGAAAATTCTGTAATAATTGTAATTAAATTTGGTGCAAAGGCTTTATACGACCTTAAGAAGGACCTAAATAAGAGCTAAATAACTTTAAAACATTTTAGCACACGTTAATGTACACTCACTCGCGGCCAAGTTATACTTTAATATTTGAGAAAGGGATTAATGGAAGGTCTATAATATTATAACCTTCTTATACTTCTTTAGGCATTCGACTAGCTCTTACAACAATATATAATATTGTTTTTATATGGATAGGAAATAAATAAGCAGCCGGTTTGGATGATAGAAGTTGATCTCTACCACATACGAACAACGGCAACTACAAAAATGTCGCAGCTGCGTTTTTCCAGAAACGGTACCTCCGTTTTTGAAAATTTCCATGTTAGATAAATGCAATTCAAACTCCGCGAATTTAACAGTAGGTACTATTCTAACTAGCTCTTACAACAATATATAATATTATTGTTTTTTTATGGATAGGAAATAAATGAGCAGCCGGTTTGGGTGATAGAAGTTGATCTCTACCACATACGAACAACGGCAACTACAAAAATGTCGCAGCTGCGTTTTTCCAGAAACGGTACCTCCGTTTTTGAAAATTTCCATGTTAGATAAATGCAATTCAAACTCCGCGAATTTAACAGTAGGTACTATTCTAAATAATTCGTACTAGGAAGCTTTTAAACACCACTTCTATTTAGGATACAGATTTCATGTAAGTAACTATTAGTTTGCGTATTATTTATAAAAAAATATCAAATGGCAAGATAATAAACAACTGTACAATTATTCTAGTTGTATAAATAGCAAATATTTGAAATAATTAACAAAATTCAAGAGTGTAAGACACTTTGTAATATTCGTTTCAGAATTTTATCCATAGCAATACGTGATTTCTAATCGAAATTGAAAATGTATTTATAACAGAATGATATTAGATCAATGAATATCGCTGCCTTATCTTTACCTTTTTAAACAATCCCAACAAAGCAATTAAAACATTGTTATATTGCTTATCGATTACATTTTATCATATGAAAGAATTTCTTGCGTTGATATTATAGATTCCATTAAATGTTAAAAAACTGATAACAATTTGACATAAACATATTTCATTTCTTACCAACTTCCAAAAAGAAGGAAAGGAGGAGGTATTTTGTATATGTATATATTATTAGGTTCTTCCGTCGTATCTGAACCGATTACAACAATTTTCGTTTTATTTGATAGAGCGTATTTTCAAGGTTGTAAGAAGACTGATAATGAAATCTTAGAGACAATTGAGTAAAACAATCGAGTTTTGTGTGCTTAAATGAAAAAAATAAACCGAAATGGTTTTTTTGCAATTTTATTGCGTTTAAATGTTTAAAAATCTAGGAAAATTGCCGTCCGTTGGCACCAAATAATCAAAATCAAGAAAAATAATTAATTTTGGAAAGTCAATTTTTTCAGTTTTACTGTGTGTAAAATATATTTAAAACATATCAAAAAGTATTAGTAAAACTTTGTTAAGTTATAGTGGATTACTTAAAATCAACTGAAACTTAACATATAGTAAAAATTAATGGATTTCTGTGCACTACAACACATTTGGTACATTTGTAACTAGCTCCATGAGGAAGAGGTGAGGAGTTGCTTTACGATTAAAACTAGGTGATAGAGTTTTTGACAACTCTTTCGAACTCCTATCGCCACCTTACCTATTCTGACGCCACAATTTCAACGTATGCAAAAGCCTTACCGCTTAACTTATCTTACTGAACTTACTCAAGCCTCAGATTGGCTACGTAATATAACCTGGTGTCTATGAGGAAGTTGAATTTTTTACTATCGGGAAATTGGTCTGCTTTTTTGTCTTCATGTCAGCATGATTTACAAATAATTTCTCTGCATTATGTTAACCTATTAGACCGGATATATGCGATGATACCTCTGACCATCATAAGTTTCCAATAACGTATTTATATTTTAAAAAGGAACATTTCTGAGGCTCGATCAACGGGTTATTCGTTGTTATACTGATTGACAGTTGTGTAGTTTTTGACACATTTATTTTTTTAATATTAGTAGGTACCATTTGAACACTTGACGTTAAAATAGTTTTTTTAATCGTTGTGTAATTTTTGACATTGATTTTTTATTATTATTAGCACCATTTGAACACTTTACATTGAATTAAACATTTTTGATCGTTGTGTAATATTTGACACTACTTTTTTTATTATTTCTACATTGAATTAAGATTTTTGAACTGTTTTATTATTGAATTAATTAAATTGTTTTAAATATCAATTGCGTAACTATTTAATACAACGAAACCTTTAAAAAGTAAGTGACTGATTTCTTTGTATCTAACCAAAAAAATTAACAACTATCAATTAGACGTCAGTTATCTTATAATGAGTCATTAAATTATCAGTTTCTATAATAACAGTGTCCTAATGATATATTAAATTTTAGTCGACGTCTCTGAGTGCGACAGATAGCCATACTACGTCATTAATAATCGAAATTTCGAAAAATATCTTTAAATTGATTTAATATTTTTTGGGCCTAGAACCTCTTTGTCTATAAGTTTGTTACCAATATATTTTAGTCGAAACTGTAGTTTATACACTACAGGAAATACTTACAAAATTTACAAACTTTGAATACCAGCAAAAACACTTCCAAGTCACGAAAAAATTGAAGACACTAATGATTATGTTATAATCGCTTATTAGTTGCACGTTTAAAAATCTTTCTGCGAAGAAGTTATGAAATCTAAGTACTCCTCATTATTCTTCAAATTATAAATTCTATAATGAACCATTAAAAAGCAAAAAAAAATATCTGGTCATCAAACTCATATGTCTCTATTAAATTATAGCGATCTATAAATTTTACTATCAAAATGTCAACAGAGCAATAATTTAAGCAAATACACTGCAATACAAAGTCACAGCGCACAAAGCATTTAGCGCCGGTACAGTAGCAATAACTCAGCGCAGGAAATCACGTCATCGCTCTATTACAGCACACACACTGCTGCAAACACTCACTCTACTCAAACTCGTAAAATACGGGTACAGCCCGCTCTACCAAACTGTGAGAACATTTTGTATATATTTTTACAGATTATGGAATAAAAATATGAGTTTCAACAAGCGTGTTTATTTATATTAACTTCAATTTTTAAAACTTCAATTTATATGAAATGGAAAGCATTTCCATATCTATCCAATGAAACGCAATATACAAATTATTCAAATATTACAATGCATGTCAGATTTTGCCCATAGCTTTAGCAAGTATTCATAGACGTAATAACAGAAGTTAAACGATCTTTATTATGTCGTTGTAGGTAGTCTTTTTCTGTTTGACAGTTTGACGAGGTCATCGGTTAGTTTTAAATATTGCAATCTTTAAAAGTGGTGAGGCATACAACTACTTATATGCGTTGTTAATTCATGTACGTATCCATTTGTCACATTAACTGCAACCCGTACGAATTCACTGTGCATCTTGCGCTGTGACATCAATTGCCATTTTCGTTTTACATTCATTTATAAAACTTCTGTTTAATTTTTTGAACACTGTTTGACATTCTCGCACAAGCAAAAAAAACTTTACTCTTTAAAAGTTCTTCATAGTATTGTACTCTGTATAAACCTCTCTGACTCTGTATATCGCCTGTGTGACATAGAGGTCCATTGTTAGCGTTCACTGTACTGTAGCGTTAATTCCCGGATCATCACCTCAAAATGTGTGTGCGTGTTTGTTGCTATCACGTCACATTGTTTTTTTTTCTTTGTATCAATTTGATACAACAATCAACTGCATTTTATTGAACGTCACGTGTCTTAAATGTCGCAACAGTGTGTATTAGACATTGACATTTTATTACTTTTCAATTTGTACGTTATTTTTCCTACGGTCATGACATCATGGTTTACAATAGTCTTCTTCTGTGCCGAAGGTAGAAAAGTTAATTAACTTGTTTACGCAAAAGAAAAGAAATTGAAGATAAGGCAAAAAAGCAAAGCCTTAAACTGTTTATTGAATAAATATGTCGTAGCAAATTCCTTATAATTTTAAAATTGAATAAAAACAATATATCTTTCAAACATTATTTTAAAATATTGCACCCTGCACAAGCGAATGAGCAACCACCCTAATTGTGTGCGTTGCTATCACATCGCATTGTTAATACTGTATCCATTTGACATATTAACGACGTGTGTTGTATTAAGCCTCATATATGAGCCATTGTATATCTGACATATACAATTATATATGCAATTACAGCGACAGTTCACAAGTGACATGCTCTGAGCTTCGCGAGCTTTAATTAGAGGATATGTTGCGTGGGTAAAGCTTTATTGTAGGTATTGTTTTTGAATATAATACGTAATACTATAACCATTTTATTACATTGTGTTTACATTAAATGTATGCCCTGCTATTGTATTTTACGACTGTCTCGTTGGTTAAGTAGTTGGTCATTTTCAACATGGCCAATAATTAGTATGATGTAATATTTGTCTGTATGCCACCACGATATTATTTGCTTACTTTCGGGTTAGATCAATTTGTTAAATATGTTTAGAGTTTATTGATTTTATTCACAAGTAAACATTTTTTATTATAATTCTATGAAGAAGTTAGTTCTCCTATTCTGCCATACCTTATCTTCTGAATTTTGACACATTTTCTTAGAGGAAACAGCCCGTTCAAAAGGTATGTATAATGGTCTGTAAACAGGAAAAGTGAGTATCCATCTGTGATCTATTTCTCACTTTCAATCCATTTTATTGTATTTTTCCACCATATTGTGTACCATATCCATAGGTCACTGGTTCATACCCGGCTCGAAGGACCAATATGTTCCGGCTGTTCACTCGGAGCATAGGGTCAATGATAGAAACCGCTTTTTATATTTTGACATATTGATAATAATACCTACATATAATGATAATTAACTAATTAACGAGAGCGCGATACGACCTATGCCGTTATGATTGCTTGCGATACTGTCCTACATTATCTTAATATACATAATTCTTGTGTTTGTGTGTTTGTCACTGAACTCCTCCTAGACGCCTAGGCGACTGGAGCGATTTTGATTATTTTTTTTAATGTGTGTTCAAGGGGATTCGAGAATGGTTTAGATTCAAAATTTGGTCCTCTGGAAAATGATTTTTTCATTATTTTTTTTGTAAGTAGTCGTTAGTTTTGCAATGTTTAACATTGGGTCCGGCTAACCCATACACGTTAGTTAAATTCATTCAAATCAGTTCTGGCATTTTTTTGAGAAGTCGGAACAAACATTCTTTTGCATCTATATTACATAAATGGTAGGTATTTAATTATAACAAAAACTGTCCAGAATACCTTTAATTTAAATGTGTGTATGAATCATGAGAGTGAGTTTAATTAGTAAATTCTACGGCGTAGCACGAGCTACGCGTAACGGGTGACGCGAGTTCATGTTCAATTATGTAATATAATATTGATACAACGTTTACTCAGAATTGGTTTTAAAAGCTCTATTACTAGCGATATTATAGGAAGTTATACAGATTTCTTAAAAAAAACCCGTGTTGGTCCGGGCTCCTTTACAGAAAAAACCATCTGCCTTCCTGCCAGGCAGCTCGTAAAAGGCGAGCATAGGCTTACCGTCTCTAAAACCGTGACATCTGATTAGGCGGTAGAGTTTCGCAGCGACTCACCCGGATTGGTACCACCGCCTTACCTATTTCTGCCACCATAACATCATGACGTGTTCCGGTTTGGAGGGTAAGGAAGCCGGTAAACTAACTTTTGCTCAAGGTCTAACATCCCGCCATCAGGTTGGCAACGCACCGTTACCACCTTTGGTGTCTCAAGACAGCGTGAATTTCTTACCATCAGGAAATCCGTCTGGATGTTTGCTTTCCAATATCATAAAAAAACAAAAGCTGTTGCTTTTGATGTACTAGGTAAAACCGCCCTAGAAAAGTTTTGCGTCAGTTACCTGTATTGATACATAAGTATGAAAATCCACAAAAAATTACAAACTTTTTACTGCTCTTTTAGGTTTTAGGCGGTGTGCATTTCTTACCATCAGGAAATCGGTCTGCTTGTTTGCCTTCCAATATCATAAAAAAATACTTTGGTGATTTGTTTGACATTGTTTAGCTTATTACTATTATAACCAAGGTTTTTGACAAACACAATGACGAAAAGTGTAAGCAATCTAAAAAATCTAGTAACAATAGCGATATTTTCAGATGAAGGAAAAAAAAACGTTTTTTTTCTTCGCAAATGAAGCTGTAAAGCTCGATTATTAAGTTAATTAATTTGATTTCATAACGAGCGATGTACAAACGATGATAGTAATTAGGGAACGATCATAATGTTAATAGTGATTAAGTATGGAAAACATAGATTTGAGGCAAAAGGAAACAATATTAGTTACTGGTATTACTGTTATATACTCTTCTGTTTGGTGATGAATGCTAACTGATCCTGCCCAAAGCAAAGCACCTTGAATATTTATATAATATACCGACGGCGTGTCTATCTAGACAGCATCCAGCGTTTAGTTACAAGTTGCCCTCCGTGAATGAAAATGGTAGTCGAAAGCGGGTAGTCTGGT
>NJDD01003903.1:47998-64381 GCA_002245505.1 Calephelis nemesis | reverse complement strand
CACTAGATGCAACGAGTACAAACATTTAAAGACCATGCCACCAAAGGAAATCTGGCCGTAAAAATACATCATTCACTCTCAGCCGCCTGGCTAAGGCAGGAAGAATTTTACATGCGTCATTGAATATAGTTCCATTTAATGGTGATATATTGACTTCATATTTAATGGGATACACGCACCGCCATTATAACTCTATTAAATACATAGTTTAGTTTTATTACCAACGGTATGGCGTTAACTTATAAAGTGCCGAAGATTCTTAGAAGTAAACCAATGGAGCGTTAGCTTAGACGCTTTCTGCATACTGACAAGTATTTTATTATTGACAATAATTATAGCCCTTAATTCTATCTGTGTTAGATGAAAATAATTTCAACCATCTTCCGAAAAAGTTCCATAGTTTGTACGTGATTGATTTTCTTTTTAACCGACTTAAAAATCGGATAAGCCACTTAAAAGTTGTGGGGGGTGAAAGTGAGGAGATTAACCGATGCTGACACATTCTTTTACTTTTTAAAGGAAAATTAAGTTCTTCAGTGTGTCGGGTATTTTTTTTAATGTTTAGTTTCATTTCCTTTTATTTGATAAGAAAGGCGTCTTTATTTATCAAGATCAACCGCTTTGTTTCCAAACAGCAAATATTATGAATATATGTAAGTAGTTGTAATCTTTTATCGCTATCAATATTTTATTTGTGTGTCTTAAATGCAAGGTAGTAAGTGTAATACATGATTTAATTATTCAATGTACTTTATAATCATTATCATTGAAAAATAGTAGCGTTCTGCACTTCTTCTACACATAGCTGTGCCAAATTTCATGCTCCTCCGTCCGCGCAATTTTCTTAAAAAGGAGTCAAATGTTTTTTAGCTAATTTAGAGAAAATAATGACATTAAAATTGAAGCCACTTTTTGCCGCTTTAGTGTGTTTGAAGTAAAATAAGCCTTTATTTTGCTTATTTCGCTTAAACAGTGTAACTATTGTGGCAAATAATCCTCCAAATGACAAAATTTGTCAAGCCTAACTGACGTTCCCACCGAACACCTCCGCGACCAGAACACGAATGTAGGAAGAACTCGGGAAACAATATAAATGGTCATGTCCTTCGCATGTGACAACCCTACCTAAATTTCCCACGTCCCACCTCCGGGACTAGATCACAAATACAGTCCGAGCTTGGGAAATAAAACCACTTGTCACGTCCTTTGCCAACTTTGTCGAAGAACTCACCACAGAGAACACCGATCGTCCGTACCGTACAAACGACGACACACGAGTCGATTTTGTGGGTTTGAGGTTTGTACGGTACGGTCGATTTCCTGAGGATGCCTCGGTGTCGAGGCGAAACGTCGAGTGCGCTTTATAATCATTATCATTGAAAAATATCAGCGTTCTGCATTTTTCCTACACATAACTGTGCCAAATTTCGTGCTCCTCCGTCCGCACAGTTTTCTTAAAAAGGGGTCAAAATTTCATTTATCAGTCGCAACTCTTTTACAGTTTTATTATATTACTACCTGTTGCCCGGGACTTTGTACCCACGTTAAAGTGACTTTTCGCGATTAGTGATGGGAACGAAAGATTTTCTCAAACTAAAAAACCAAGATTTTATCAAAATTTGTGTAAGCTAATGACCAAGTCTACACAAAATTTGGTAAAATCTGTTTAGCAGTTGTTGCGTGAAATGTAAACAGACAAATTGACAAAAAAATTAATAAGCATCGGTTTCGGTTCTTCTTTTCACGACACTTAGCAATCATTTTTTATTATTGTTTTATTATATGTATATATATATATATATATAACAAAACATTTGCAAATAGTCGAAGCTTCTTTCTGAATGATATTGTTGAATATATCTCTAAAATGTTTCAAACTTTGTACAGGTACTATCAGAATAACAAAATAAATAACCCAGTCGTCAAAGGCCAAGTTTCTAACAATTTATTTTCGTTCCACAATCTCTTTAATCTACCACGAGTTGTTGTTGTTCTTAAATCAATAAAATTAAAGGAAAACGCCCTAAATGGAATGTTAACGGCCGTATTAACAGAGAGATCCTTCTAGAAAATGTGTCTGAAGTGATCCATAAAAGAGGAGCATTCAAACAATTAAGAGAGCAATTAAAAGGACTGTTCGTTAATCGCCTGGCGTTCAACAAAAAACGTGGTAAAAAAAGTTAACCGAGGGACTTTATCACGTGCGCCGTGTTTTTACACATAATTATCCTTTCAGTGTTGCCAGGCTTTGGTTTTTAATACTACCGACCTTTTTTGTAAGTAAATACGCAATTGTTTTGGAAGTACATGCACAATTGTTGGTAGTTAATGTTAAACAGCTTTTATCTACGAGTATAACTAACCGCTCTGACAGACGTTGCCTTATCCTAATTCTATTATTTTTTTATTTGAACCTTCTTCATTATCCATACATACGTTCATTTGCTCGGACTTGACGCGATGACGAACGAAAATGATCACTCATTTTTATATCTAGACACGCGGCAGCGTGTCAAGCCAAGTTCAAGCAAAGAACTGGCTAGCCAGCGCCAAGTGTAATTTTACATGAACCACTTGCTGCCACTTTTGACCCTTCTATAACTCAAAACCTATTTAACGTAAGTACATAAAACTACACGTATGTAATCATATACATAAGGACATCAAGAATCTCAAATTTTATAAAGCTAGCTCATACGGTTATAAAGATATGAAGGTCTAAAAGTCGTAAATTTTAGTACCTACTGACTGACTAATGTCAGTTAGTAGCAACAACCTAGTAGCACCTATAGTAGCAACACCTATCCTACTTCCAGATGACCTAGAAGGATGAAATTTGGAATCCAGCTCGGTTATTATGTGTAAACGTAGGAAAAAATCGAAAAATAAAAAAAAAACGTTCAAAAATAGGGGCTTACAAAGTTTAATACATAAAAATACCATACCCATACAAAAAAAATTTAGATGTTAGTAAAGGGCTAGCGAACGGATCTATTGGAGTCACAAAGAAAATAATCTGGGGAAACAATAGAGTAATTCAGAATATAAAAAAAACAGAGAGATATCTCATAATGTAAAACTCAGCTTCTGATTTTAAGGGCTTGACCAATTTTAAAAACAATATCGAAACTGACGATTTAAATATCCAAGAAAAACGAATAACACAGAAATTGTAACTAAGTAATAATTATACGGGAGGTCTCATTTTAGCAGACATGCAACACATACAGGTAAAAAACTATGGGGAGTACTAACTTAAAAACAAAAAAACGTTGTAAAACTAGATAACATTTTGTAAATAATATTGTTCCCAATTTCTAACCTAGCAACACCAATGATTGATGATTCAAACTTTTAAAATGTGCTATCACCGAACCCTCGTCTTGTTTTAGTCGAAGGTTGGATATCTATAATGCCTTCACATGATACATTAGCGTCACTGAAATAGCTGTCGCCTCGTTTATGAGTATCGCAGGTAGCAAAGCTATTAAAATTAGTACGACAACCGTTTTACGCAATATGGGGTTTCTCAGGGTAGCTTCCTGAGCCCCCAAGTTATTATCTATATATTATTAACACGTGGAGAGAAACCATTATGGGGTGTAAGCAATATAGCTGCAAATAAATGAGTTTTGGCATAATTAGAATTTGTACAGAGTGGAGTTGAAAAATATCTGTTTTTTAAATGTGACCAAACTTTCATCTTATGACTAAAACTACTGGTTAAAAATTCGCAAACTTTAAAGTCTCTTGTTAGAACTTTTTTAAAAAAACAAATACTTCATTCAGTCAGACAGCCATCTGTGTAGTGATCACTTTGTCCAATTTTCCTTTCAACAGGACTATACAAATATAACGTTCTTGTGCATGTCGATATTGATATTATAATATTAACTACCATCTGACGAAAATGGCGGCCATTCATAGAAGATCCTGAGAAAGAAACTTAGCGATCTCTCTTTTTTCAAAACGAATTATAACTTTAGAAAGTAAAAATAATCCATACCAGTCTAATTACATTACAACATTTTACAAAAACCAAAGTAAAAAAAGTATACATTACAGTCTAATTATGTTACAAAATTTAATATATAATGCTTTTGTTATTTCTAATATGTACTTGTAAGATGTTCACAAAAAAATATTAAAAATAACATTAAAACTTGCAAAGCTGGATTGAGGTGGCTATTCCCAAACACGTTCGTTTATTTTATTTCTTACTAGCGGCCCGCAGTCATGAAATATACATATAAACCTTCCTCTTCAATCACTTTATTAAAAAACCGCATCAAAATTAGTTGGGTAGTTTTAAAAATTTAAGCATTTAAATGGACATAGGGACAGAGAAAGCGATCGAGAAACGAAAGAATAAAATAGTGAAAATGGTAAATAAAATTTGAGAATATCTAGCAGACAAAATTGCTCAAATTTCGTTACAAATATTAAGTATATAAATGTTTCGGTTACATAATTATCTCAGAAGTTTATTATTATAAGCATAATTTAATTTTAGTTATCATAACAATTTAAGATCTGCCAACTACTATGTACTCGTAAATAAACAATAATGAAATAACAATTACAGTGAACCTAAATCCACGCTAATATTATAAAGAGGACATATTTGATTTTTGTTTGTTTGTTTGAAATGAATAGGCTCAGAAACTACTAGACCGATTTCAAAACTTCTTTCACCTTTAGAATGCTACGTTATCCCTGATTAACACAGGCTTTGTTTCATTAAAATCGGTGCAGTAGAAACCAAGTTACGCAGGCGAAGCTGCGTGAAACTGATAGTAGATTATAATCTACGAGTAGATGTAGATATTTACTCTTAAGTGTATTATTTAATTTTGGGATGTTTTGATTTCTATTTTGACAAAAAATTTTTGGTGTTTAGTTTTTTAAGTGATGTCAGAGTATAACAGATAATAAGATAACTTTAGGAACTATTGCGTTTATTGAACTTAAATGTTTGCAATCTCAATGAATGAAAAGATTTTATATTCCATTTCATTCTAATAACAATCATATTAAAAAGTCTGTGGTCTATGTTATTTATTCAGATTAAATTAAATATACGGGGCCACTCTTTAATTTGGCTATATTTTTTACAGTCCCATCAATCTTTATAGGTCCCAAAATAAAAGTTCATCAATACAGAAACCCCTGGAACCTCTCGAAAGCGTCACTCATTATGAGGATTTAAACCATGGCTGCACAACTCGAGGCCCCCAGATCATACTGAACGAATCTCAGACTCTAGATGTTGGATAATAAGTGATATTAGTCCCGGACTCCTTGAAATAAAACTTAATTTCCTTGCCTACAAAGCAGTTTCAAAAAGGCGATATAAAACATATTTGTCACTATTACAATGACCATTACTAAAAGCTTTCCATCATCCAGATTCATACAATTTACTTTCCTATTGCTGCCGTTAAATCATCATTGCCATATTCTGTTTCGGAGAGTTTATTATTAATATTTTAACTAATTTAATGCAAATTAATAATTTTATTACTCGTAATTAAATAAATATAAATTATTAATTTAAATACGCAATAAAATAAAAAAACTCCAATGGCCCGCAAAAGTTCAAAATTTTGCCCGCTGCTAAACGAGCATCTTTCGCATGTAGATTATTTAACAAAATCATTTATAAACAAGACCGCTTACATTTACGGGTATAATAAATAGAACTTTTGACTTCTTTGAAATTATACGCTCCAAAACAATTGTCGAAGATTTATAATATTGAACAACTAATAACAAACAAATGTGCTCATGTAAATTTACTATAACCACTGTTCGACCCGAAAGTTGACCGTCCATGTCGTATACCATTAAAAGATTTTATTGTTATTTTACGTTTGACGGCTCAATAATTGGTTAAGTGCACGTTTGACGTGTTTGTGGGTGCAAGGGTAATATACAGCTTCCTGCAGGGACACAGCTTCGACTCCCAGGCCAGCGTTTAATGATTATGGCCCTGCTTCTTCATTGACACTTAATGGACTTTTATATGGTTTATATTTTTAATACGATTAAAAGAAGAAAATATATAAATGAAAGAACGAGACTTACCTATATAAATATAATATTCTAAATAAGTAAGCAAATTATTATACTCTTTGGATATAATTTACAAAACACAGGGTCGCATTAAGGACCGTAGAACAAAACTACCATGCCTTGAATGTAGTTATTTTCATTCATCATTTCATATTTTTTTGGATTAAAAATACATACCTTTATGATTTGGTAAATTCGTTATTTATAAGACTAGCGCCGGGATGAGACTACCTCATCGCCTTCCAGTGGTATAATCAGCGCCGTAATCTAGACGGTTGAGTAATTTTACCCGCGCAGTTGGTAAGACTATGTGGTAGAGTCTGTAATATCACGTCTAGATTGTTACCATAGCGTTGTCGTGTCTAATTTTTATAGTTCAAAGTGTCTCCACGCCCATAATCCCGAAGGTAGGTAGTGGCACAAACAGGGCACCCATGACTAGCTGAAGTCGCACGAGGTGATAGGTGGCCTATCACCAATCACACATATCCAATCCCGGGTAACGTTACTAGAAAATTTAAAATATACATTTATATTTTTTTTTCTTGCCCGACCCGAGGATCGAACCTGGAACCTCAAGAAGTCAAGTCCGATATCGAACCGCTAGATCACAAAGGCAATTTACTGGGTTTTAATCATTTATTTATAAACCTTACTAAATAAATTTGCTTTCAAACACTGAAAACCGCTGCTGAATCAATTGTGTGGTGTATGAGTTAAAAGACTAATAATTGACACAGGGACAGAGCTATTTTATATTTCGTAGTGATAATCATTTGATAGAATACAAATTCTTTATTCTTCGTAATCGATGACATTTTGAAATATTAATAGCTAGCCTTTGTTCTTTCTAAAGCAATTTATATTACAACATTTGGTCAATTATTAAAATCGTAGCTCCAAATATAAATGGCTAATAAAGATTTATTATTATGAATAACTCAACATACCAATAAACAACTCAACGTTCAAGTACGAAAGCGTCAGTAAACACAAATAATAATTCTAAGCCATATAACAATAGTAATAAAGTTTACATTTGATTTGGAGGTTACTATTTAGATTTATTCTTGTAATATAAAGCGATTATTTCAAAATGTCATTGTTATTTTAGTAAAGGCTCAATGTGATATGACATTTGAACTCAGTCGGTTGTTCGACCCAGGTGGGCCACTGCTCGAATAAAAATAGACTTGAAATCGATACAATACTTTGCAAGATCGTTTGAGGGATTGAAATATTTTATTTGATGTCGATATAATGGCTTTGACTTTTAGTTATGATTGATACAGATTTGATTGTTGACTAAATTAAGTCACTACATAGTCAAAGTCTCTGTCCCTTTGTATGCTTAAATCTTCAAAACTACGCAACGGATTTTGATGCGGTTTTTGTTAATAGATAAAGTGATTGAAGAGGAAGGTTTATATAATGTATATTTTATAACCGTGCGAAGCCGAGGCAGGCCGCCAGTAGGGAATGAATACCTATATATGTAATTATGATGTGACCCTTTTTTATTTCCAAAATAGTGTCACTATTAGATACAAATAATGTGTTTTTTACATTTTTTGAAGCCTTGAATGAGAAAAAAATCTTTAGGTAATAAATATGGCACGGGTGAGTAACCAATTTAAGGCCGGGATGAAAATTCTCTAGCTGAGTACGTTTATCGGCTACCTTTTTAATGGGTTAAGACAGTGAACAAACAACGGCTCTCCTAATGATAAAAGTCAACCTTGGTTTAGCCCATCATAGATGTTATAAGTGCGTTGCTGTTATGTGGCCGGATTGTTAAGGTTAATGTGTGAGTCTGCAGCCTACCCGAACCTTTCGGACCGAAACAAGACAGTGTCAGACACTAACTACACTGTCATTATGGCGACAGGAATAGTTAATCCTTAGTATATAAAATATATTTTATACTATACACAGTAGGTATATATTATGTAACATAGTATAACATATATAATTACAATCACAAAAAAGTCAGAGGTGTCGGGCAAGGAGTTTCCAACACGGGTTTCAAAGACTTGAATTTTTACTTCAAACACATTGTTTTTACATAAAAAATAAACAAAGTACCTACCTAGTTGTTGCTTGCGGCAGGCAATCAAAAAGACAGCGAAAATCGATTACTTTTTGTTTCATTACTTGTCTTCCACTACAAATGTAGGTAAGTAAAATGTCATCCTATTTATTACTATTTAATTTCACGTACATGCCACAATCTGCCACATCACTAGATAAAAATAGTACTTAGTAAGTAAGAGTAAAAAACAGTCTAAAAGCCTCAAAGCCTCAAAAAATAGTCTAAAATTTATCCTACCATGCACTACAATATAATGGCTGAACTTAAATGTCAATGGGGATTTGTTAACTTTAGATATCGATAAATACTTATTTATCAACCCCTATAATCCCATAGGGTTGTCAGCTCTTAAGTAATCGTCCATTACGTGTATATCGATTGTCGTAGCTCGACAGTTTGCCACCTCGCCGAAATAAACCAATTTCAGATTAACGTATTTGGTTTAGTAGCGTACAGCCTCTTTAACCGGTTTCTTATAGTTTGAATGTTAAACATTTCCCTTTTTTTCAATCCTTTAGACTTGATTTAATTCTTGCTATATATTATAGAAGTAATGTACTTATATGATGAGTAATGTAAGTATTATGAATTAACATCGTTGTTATATGATACATCGTCTGTATTTATTGGAAAATGCTTAAGTACAGACAAACACACAAACTACAAAAGCCAAACAAATTTTATGTTACACTTGATCAATTTTAGTGAAATATTTTATAAGGTGCTAACCTTCTTGAATGAAGTAGTTTTTCTGTAATTTCAGAACAAACAGAAAGAATTCAAGAGGGATCTGAAACTTCTCATATCTTAATATTTTTATTAATATCTTCAATGATGGCAATTCCTATACCTAAAACATAATGTTTTGCAAATATGTCACATTTTAATTACCTTTTTTAATTTACCATTTTAATGAATCCATCTTATTTGCTGATGATACTACCCTCCTTATCCAGTACTTATTATTACGTAGGATTTATTTTAAGAAACAAGTAAAACTTTAACTAAGGTAACGGAATGTTTTAAAGAAAATATTCTTAAAATAAGTCTTATGAAGACAAAATTAGTCGAATTTCAAGCACAGTATAGAGTATATATATATAGTATATAGAGTATAAAAACATGTTTTTTTAATAATACTACTATAGACAATGTAGATTTTACCAACTTCTTAGGAATAAAAATTGATAAATGTTGTAAGTAGAAGTCGCATATTGATTCACTTTGTAACAAAATTGATAGGTTTGTATATGTGTTAAGATGAATAAGAGAAGTGTCAGGCTTAAAAGTTAATGGGTAAGTTTCTTCCGTTTTGCAATATGGTATTCATATTTGGGGAAATTCTGTAAAACTAATTAGAATCGTTAGAGTCCAAAAGAAATGATATGTAGTGCATGCATGCAAGCCACTTTTTAAGTTTCTCGAAATATTATTTTTACCTTTGTTTATATATTTTGGCTGTAAGTGTATTTGTAAAAAAACACCGTCATTTGTTTCAATAAAATGCTGAAGTCCAAGGCTTATCACATTTTAGAAATAGCGAGTGAATGTGCCTAACCAAGAGCTCAATATTTGCAAAACTAATGTATATTGCATGTCTATTTTCGTATATACAACCAGATTCCTGAAAATCTTAATTCACTGCCATTAAAAAGATTTCAAATGAAGGTATTAGACATGATAGGGAAACATATTATGGTGTTAAAGATTTTCTAGCAGACAAGCACAAATACTTGATATAATGCTGGTAATAATAATAATAATAATTTATTATAATTTCAGAAAGTAGGCTTTGTTTTGAAACGATGGTACTACAAGGATGATAGGTTATGGTTCTGGCTGCCGAGGAGTTTGTTTCGCCGTTTCTTCTACCGACTGGCTAGGTTTGGAAACGGTGGTAGTTTACGGTAGATAGGGATAAATTTATTTACATTTTTAAAATTGTTTGCAATTTATAACTCAAATTGTAATAAGTATAAAACTATTTGTTGTATGAACATTAAAACATTGTGTACATAATTAAATAATTACTTTTAAAAATATTAAAATATTTGCACACCACAATGTGGTAGAATATATTGGAAAGCTTAAATAATTTTGTAACAACTTCATCTAGCATATTCCGCAAATAAATATATTTTCTTTCTTTCTTTTTCTTTCTCGACAGTAATATGTCGTTCGAGCCACACATATCTATTACGATTCACAAATAAAGCTAAGTTCGAACTAAACCGCCTCTATTATCAAATTAATAAAATAGCAGTATGTCACTTCGCAACAAAGTGACACTTAACAAGACCAATCTTAGCTGATGTGAGTGTAGCTTCCACCCAGTCTGGTGACTGGGTGGAAGCTACACAAATGCAGCACCAAGTCGAGGTACCGTCTTCCGGGAGACCGCTCTTGTTGCTGGCGTTGTAGGGAACAATCCAATCCATTTAAATAATATTGTCTCGGGCTAAGTACTCTGCTCGGAAAGAACGGTAAAGTTGTAAAAACCGCGATGTTAGCAACGTTAAGGCCATTTAAGAAACTACCTACCATAAAGAAAACTAAAACTGTTACTTATTTCGAAGAGCCTAAACTTAGTTTATAAATAAACTACAGTCCTTATAAAAATTAATAAATAGTTAATAAAAACAACGAAGCTTCTACTGTAATGAAATACGTCAGCAATATTTTTATCTAATTTAAGAAAACACCAATTAAGAAAGTCCAACTTGATCCCTTTCGTTCCACCATTTAATAAAACATTGTGCGTATTATCGGAAAACAATTGTTTAAACAAATAAAAGCACCAATTAGAACTCCTAAATCATGAATTCAAGCTAACAAATCGTCCCTTATTTGAACACAAAAATACACCATAACACAATTATACAATCATTCTAACTTTAAAACAAAAATGGACGCTATAAGGAAGGAACAAAGATGAAAATTGATTGCACATTTTAGCTTGAAAGGAAATTGTCGTCGCCCGTCCATAGACAAAGGATAAAGAGGTTTTTAAAACACGCAGCCCCCAATTAATTATAGACAATTAGCCGCCCTTCGTAACAAAAGGTAGAAAAACTCTAGCCATCAATTACGGGGTGGGTTTGCTTCAACCCTTTGTTTTTTAAGAGGTTCCATTTAAGGCACGGGTCTCGAGAACTCGAGTGTGGATGCCGCATTTTTGTAACTGCGATTTAAGCTTGTTTCTAATTAACGTTAATGGGTTTTTGAGTCACAGTAAGTACTATTTTGAATCCAATGTGGCGATTACAATTTAGTATGGAAACAGAGAGATTGTTTTAACAACAAAAGAAAGAACCTGCTACTTTTTTATATACAATACTATCTGTTGCCCGTGACACGTACAACTGTTGAAATGGTATTTCGTTAGTGAAGAAATAAAGATACACAACATTTGTCGAAAATCCGTTTAGTAGTTTTATTATGAAAAGTTAAAAGACCAACATTTTAATAAGCCTCGTTTTGGGTTCGTATATGTACCATATGTAGCCAACATTATTTTTTGGGAAAAAAGGGTCATATATGTATATATTTAATTTTATAATATGTATATATCTAGCTGCTGTCCGCGATTTCGCACGTGAACTACGTTAAACCACGCCGGGAAATGTTATAGTAAAAAAAGCAAAGGTATACCATGTGTGCTTCGATTACTTCCATACCGTGATGTCCTATCACCATGGAATATTGCTATAAGGTAACGCTGCGGATATTGACATAGTTTTGACGTGACAACGTCTTATAATTCGATGGAGCCCCACCAAAAAACATGACTCATGCGGCGTTACCTTGCTCTGAAGTGTTCCATTTAAGGCATGAAGTGCAAGCGAAAGCGCGGAACAAGCGACAAAGAGGTACAATCGGCCTCCGTTCTTATGACGTTATCATGTTCAAACTTCAACTAACGTCCTTAAACCGACTTTATAGACAACTGTTTTTTTTTGTTTTGCAAACAAGGGTCATTCGCTTCCTTTACAATAAGAAATCTATTCAATCATTACGAAATAAATTAAAAGTTTTTTTTATATGTTAAAAAGATGCAGTAATATTCGGTGTGCGTGTTGTTACCTAAGTCGAATAAATACCTATTATTTGATTTGATTTATGGAATACCTACCTGTTTTTTTAATCATATCTGTATTCATTTTTAAGTTAAGTCTGACACTTCTGGTACCTGAAACTACTACTACCTACTAACTACTACCTAGAAAATTATATCCCTTCTGTCAGAAACAGCTCTTCTTAAAAAAGCAAAATACATAGTTATATAAAAAAAAAGAAGGCTGTAGGGGCTTTTGCCAGGTCACCCTTGACTAGCCAAAAACTCTAAGTCCCATAATGTGACAAATTGTAAGCCTTTCGCCAACCGCGCATATTTTCAATCCCGAGCAACGTTATCTTTTTTATTAGACCGCTAGACCACAAGTTGAAAAAACAAATTCTTCTAAGTATGGTACCTACTAGTGCCTAATTTATTTTTAAAATTTGCTTGAACACCTTTTTTGAAGAATTTTGTAACTGATTAACTCGCCAAGCTCAATTCATCACTAGATTCCAATGTTTCACGAAACATAACAAAAAAAATTAGTATGACTTGAAAGAGTCAAAATGTAAATTTAGAATGCTTTAATAAAGTAAAGATTGACAACAAGATTTTAACCGATTGCTTGGAATTTTTGTAAATACATTAAAAAAGGCGCAGAAGCCGTCATCGCTCACAAATCCTAAACATGAAAACATTGTCAAAAATCTTAGAATACCTAAATATTTTCTAAAACTTTCTTTGATTTAACATCTAGCTCACAAATCAGCAGATGAACTCATTCAGATGACTAATTGAAAAACAATCTTTACGAAACTTTTAAAATAGATAATATCAACATTAATATTGACGTAAAACTTTTATTTATCATTTAATAAAAACGTAGGTAAAAAGATAACAAAATATTAATCCAGTTGAAACAATAGAATATTAGATAACGATTACGTAGGTCATCCTGATACAGTAAAGAGAAAAACATTACGCAACGTATAATGTTTAACGCAACGTCCAAATAATCGAGATAAGATCATTAGATTGCATACAATATCGCTAAGTGTCAGCTTTCAATAATCCGTACATTACACGCACTTGACCATCTAACGAGCTAATCTTCATTATCTAGCCCATAAAAGCTCTAACAGAACCTGACGTGGTTTACAAACTTGGATTTATAATGCTTCTAAAAGAACAGTCCAATTTAGAACCTATTAAAACCTGTCTGATGACCCATAATCAGTTTGCCATATCATATTATCAGGAATGATTAGGAGTGTCCATTAAATAAGTAGCTATCAATTACCACGGTGCTATCAGAATACGTTGATAATGATTTGGACAGTGTTAAGTAAACTGTCGAAATGTGTGCGTGTCGACAGAAAAAATCATCATTCTTTATTGAAGATATATTAAAGGACTCCAAAAAACCCTATAAAAATCTTAGTCATGAACCTAAAGAGCCATTTGTATGCAAAGAAAAGGTAGTAGACAAGAAATCTGATGAGCTGGCAACAAAATTTAATGTTATAACTGAAGTGCAAAGAGAACTCGAATATGAAAAAAGTAAAGTTCATTTGGAACAAAGAAGAAACACATTCCCATTGTATCCCACACCATTTAAAGTTAATTTGCCGTGGTCTTCATACAAAGTAAAAAGCCATGGTTATGGGCTAGAACCGCGACATTCATTCAGTTACTACAGTGAATCAATGCTAAACTCGGATCAGTTACTTCGGAGTCAACTTTCAGCACACAGATTTGCATCCAGTCCATACAACATACGGCAACCATATGGATTTGATAGAGGTAAGTTATATCATTTTGTTACGTTATCTTAAAACCAATCCAATTATGAAAATCGAAAGCCATTTGCCATATTAAGATAGCAAATAAACGGCACTTGATACTGAAAACGTACAACATAATTCGAAACTGTTACAAAATTCTGCATAAGCTTGAAAGTAACTTTAACTGTCTTATAATAGTAATTAACCTACACAAATTCAGAAGAAGTGCTCAGGATTCGAAACATGTATACAATTTGTATGTATCACGTGATTACAGATAACACCCGAAAAAACTGTATTGTCTAATTTAAAAATGAAATAGATATATTATCTATATCTATCTATTCTAGATATATACCTAGCGTTAGTTTTTAAAACTAACCAGGTTAAAATAATTGGATTAAGGTGTTTATATAGCAGTTAACAATTTTTAACTTTTTAAACATAACGAACTGATTGATTATGTTCCTCGCCCAAAAACTTATACAATAAATATTTCGATACGATAACAATAGCTTTATTTATGTCAATAATATAATTATTACTTTTAATGAAATTGAGATTGAAAGAAAGTGTGCCGTCGGTGAGGTGATTCCTTTATGTGGAAAGAGTGGCAGATAAAAGATTGCTCTAACTAAATCTAAACCTAATTGCCCGGGTATTATCCAACGGTAGTAGTGTCAAGACTCACAAAAATCGGCGTGTTGGTATAAAAAGTGTAATGAATGTGGAGAAAGCTAGATAGGTCTGCAAACACTTCGTACTACTCCCTACCTACTTGGCGTTAAACTAAGTGTGTACATTCCTAAATATATTTGATACTTTTCATCGTCGGCGCTTGGTAAAACTTTCAAATATTCATATTTTTAAATGAAGAAACACAGTGCAAGTTTTACGTATCACTTGTAATTTATTATTATTTTATTTCGCTCATTACATTTATAACTTAGGAACCTTTAAGAAAAGAGCGTACTCATTCCTTAAAGGTCGGCAAGGTGATACTCCTAGTGTTGCGGATGTCCGTGGGCGGCGGTGATCACTTTCCATCAGGTGACCAACTTGCTCGTTTGCCTCCTCTTGTTTAAAAAAATAATCATCAACAGGGCTAAACTTTTAAAAATACAAATATTCCTGGATACTTTTTAGGTTCTACGAATTGCAATCATTGTAAAATTGTAGGTACTAGGTTACAGGGTATATTTTAGTTAGGTACCTGAGCGACAGAAAAAAATGACTACCTGTAGCTTTCGATTTTAATTCAAATCTGTTCAGAAATTTATTAAGTAAATAGTATCCTAAGAATCATGTAACAAGATTATCTAAGTATTCTTAAAATCAAGACCTCACCTTTCATTTGAATCTCAGAATAATGTTACATCATTAATTTGTAAATTGTAATAATTTCGATGTTTATTCATTATCTAAATTCAAATACTTAATAATAATATAGCCTTTATTTCCGAACTTTTGACATTTTACATTTTTAAAACAAAGTATTTAAAACTAAAATTTACATTTCACAACAGAAAGTCTCTGAGTTCGGTGTGCCTTACGGCAAAGGCCTCCTCCAACTCTTTCCACTGCTTTCTGTCAGCCGCCACTCTTGTCCAGAGGGGACCTAAAGTGATTTTGAGGTCGTCCTCCCATCTTCTCTTTTTACGACCTTGACTCCTACTGCCATCCCTTGGGTACCAGATTGTCACCTGTTTGCTCCATTTCTCCTTTTTACATCTTAGCATATGTCCAGTCCACCTCCATTTAAGTTGATCAATACGGACCAGGATGTCAGTTAATTTCGTTTTGTGCCTGATGTCTACATTTCTTACTTTATCTTTAAGTTTTAATCCTAACATGCTTCTCTCCATACTTCTTTGACACCTTGCAAGTTTTTCCCTATGGAGTTTTGTCAAAGCCCAGGTTTCGCAACCATATGTAATGGCAGGTAGAATACAGGTATCAAAGGTTTTCTTCTTGATTTTAATGGGTATTTCTTTGCTTTTTGTGATTTCTTTCAAAGCCCTGTATGTTTTCCACCCTGTTGCAATTCTTTTCTCTATTTCCTTCGACATCTGGTCATTAGGTGATATTATCTGGCCAAGATATACATATTCCTCTACATATTCCAGATTCTGTCCATTTACTGTTATGTCTCTGGGAAATGAAATGAAAAACTTCCGGTTCGGCGACTAAAGTGTAAACACGTATATGAGTGAGCTCCGTAAATATTTCCGAAAAACAGTGCATAAAGCGAAAAATCAAACACGTGCTAAAGTAAAATCTTCAGAAGATCTAACTAGAAGAGTATTTCACCAAAAATCCCAGTGAATAACATAGTTATTTGGTGATTGCGTTCAAAGTTTTGATCGATATAACCT
>NJDD01003903.1:18084-47239 GCA_002245505.1 Calephelis nemesis | reverse complement strand
CCCCAAAAAATAAAACAATTGTATTAGGGTCTATCAATTTAAAATGTGTAAACTATATTTCAGTAAAATTTTAGAAAAAATTACCTACATTGCTACCTAATTCGCCTAACGAAAAAAATATAAAAAGTTTAACCTAACTAACCAACCTAAACCAAGATATTTTTATTTTAGCACTTGACATGTGGTTAAATTTATATGTCGGCTTGAGACGAAAGGTTACAAGTTATAATTCTGAGGCGAAATTTTTTCTTTCTTTAAATTTTATAGAAACCTAAACATTATTTAAATGCATGGGACTGTTATCTACAACGCCAGCACCAAGGGCTGTCTCCCGGGAGACCGTACCTCGACTTGGTGCTGCGTTCTGGTTACTGGGCGGATTGGAAGGAGAAATATTGGCGGCTCGTCGCGCGGCGTTAGGCGCCGGGCGCAAGAGAGGTCTTGGTCGCCGAGACCGGCGGCGACGGTGTCGTGTGATGTTGTTGTGTTGTGAGTTTGTCGTGTTCCGGTTTGGAGGAGGAAGTAGAGCGTTCGCCGCGGTTATTGGGTCCGGAGGATCCGATAACACGTGGCGGGGTCTTCTATGATTTAGAAGCGCGTTCGCGATCAGTGTGTAGTCACACGCGGATGCTAACACCGGATTCGGGTGGGCACAACTACATTACAAAACTGTTAAAGTCGACAATCATTAGGTAAAATAAGTACGAAGGCATTTCTGTTCGATAATCTAGTTCCCTTAGTAGGGTTGACAAAACTTTTGGCTGTGTCCCTAAAATAAAATATTCCCTAAAAATTATATTTTTAGGGAATATTTTGTATCACGTTGTATAGACTCGTCACAAGTGCCTCATGTAGGATTTTATACTCTATTCTATTTAAACTATTGTTTATCACCTAATCCTTATCACACATTTACTATTAAAGGATTTCTGCTAGTTTTAATCATCGGATTATATGTGTGATAGCAATTCAATTACCTGTATAATGATATCGCTATCGGACGCAAATAAAAATACATCATCCGTATATTACTTACGATGAGGATCTGATAGTAAACTAAAAAACATTTTATGATTATAGCAATTAAATAGATATGTTTAATCCTCGTCCAAATTATTAACCGGAGATAAGCGTGCCTTATGGAATTTTTTTACGTATTAATTTTGAGACTTTAAACTAATGGCTTTACTTTTTTATAACCGTTTCATAGAAGTAAATATTTTTTACCTTGCACAATACCTTTGTGGAATCAGTTACCGAGGGCGGTATTCCTAAACTATTATGACTTAGACTTCAAGAAAAGAGCGTACTCATTTCTTAAAGGTCGGAAACGTATCTGTGATACACCTGGTGTAAGGTGTTACAGCTGATGTCCATCGGCAGAGGTGATCGCTTTCCATCAGGTGACCCACTTGCTCGTTTGCCTCCTCTTCTATATACAAAAAAAGTTTCATATAAGTAAACAAAATATTAAAGTAAAAAAGCCTTATTGAAAAAAGTAAGATGTGTGGATTAGTGAAACGCCGGATCAAAGGTAAAATTAAAGGAGCGGCTGTTCTAGACGCCAGAAAATAAAAGACGCCAAACAATATTTTAAAAGTACAAAATTCAAAGAAAAAAAACAATGTTTCCGTCTCTAGAAAGAAGCATTATTTCTAGGTCCATTTGTTGAATATATTGGGTGGATTATTTATATAAATGATACAATAATTTATTTACTATAATGCCAATGAAATACAAAGAGAAACAGGACTTACAATGTCTAAAGAAGATGCAAAGAGAAAGCACCAACTAAACTAAACAACCATTTCAATTCGTCGTCTTTATTTCGTAGGTACAACACTCGTTACTCTAGAAATACTACCAGTTAAAATAATATTTAAGAAGCAACTTTAATAATATACTATTACAAACAAAAAACACATAATAACATTGAAAACATATACAAATCCTGCCTCAACAGCATCCTATTGTATAAAACAAAATAGAGTCCGAACACGGGAAACAAAATCACTTGTCACGTCCTTCGCCAACTTTGTCAAAGAACTCACTACAGAGAACACCAAATCGCATTCGTCGTCGTTTGTACGGTACGGTCGACTTCCTGTCTCCTGAGAACGCCTCGGTATCGAAGGAAAACGTACGTCGAGTGCAATTTAGCGTTCTCTGTGGTGAGTTCTTCGACAAAGTTGGCGAAGGACGTGACAAGTGGTTTTGTTTTCCGAGTTCGGACTCTATTCGTGATCTGGTCGCGGAGGTTGGAGGTGGGAACTTTAGGTAGGGTTGTCACATGTAAAGAACGTGCCAATTTATATTGTTTCCCGAGTTCTTTATTCGTGTTCTAGTCGCGGAGGTGGGAGGTGGGAACGTTAGTTAAGTATGTCACATGCTGTGTCATTTGGAGGATTATTTGCCACACTGTTTACGCGGAATTAGCAAAATAAAGGTTTATTTTACATCTGTTCTAATATATGTACATGATTGCCCGGGATTGGATAAGTACCCGGTTGACAATAAGTTTGTAGGGCTTTATATTTTCGGCTACCCCTGTTAAACTTTTCGGGGATATGTGCAGAAAAATTTTACTTCTTTGTACATAAATAAATAAATGACAAATATTAACATATTAACTGCATTAAAAAAACATTCTACGCGTTACGACTCATATACTCGAATCAACAGTGCTAGCTGTGTGTTACGGTATGTGTTTTGCGATTCTAGAAATTGTATTTGAAGATAGATAAGACAGGCATGGAAAACCATTGTTTCTTGAAAATGATTAAACAAAATAATACCTTAAATCTAATATATAAAATTCTCGTGTCACGGTGTGCGTGATTGAACTCATTCGAAACGGCTCTACCGATTTTCGTAAAATATTGTGTGCATATTGAGTAGGTCTGGATATCGGCCAAGGTCTTTTTTTCATACCCCTTAATGACAAGGGTGACTCACTCCAATTTTTTTTATAAAGCCCGTTGATCTGGTGTGTAACATCACTTTTGCTGACAAAAATGAAGTTACATACCAGATTAATGGGCGCGTAAGTTTTACTAGTAAGGGGGCTAGCGTGCCGCGCATATTAATGTGTCGTCTTTTATTTTTCACCGAAATTTACAGTCATGTAAAATGAAGAAATATACTCGTAATATAATTCAATCATAGTTTTTGATAGTGACTGTTTTTAATGTTTCTGTTTAGTGACTGGTTTTATAGTTCAATTTTAACTGACTTATTTTATACTAGCTGTTGCCCGCGACGTGGTTAATAGTCCCGTAGGAATATTCTTTCGGGATAAAAACTATCCTACGTGTTTATCCAAGTTACCCCCTAAACTTGGATTAACATGTAGGATAGTTTTTCCAATGTTCATGAAAATCGGTTTAGATTTTTTTTCGTGAAGTAATAACAAACAAATATACAAACATTCATATTTATATAATAAGTAGGATTTACACCGTGTTGGTCCGGACTCCTTTGGGGAATAGACCATCTGCCTTCCTGACGGGCAGCTCGTAAAAGGCAAGCACAGGCTTATCTCGTACTCTTACGTGACATCTGACTAGATGGTAGAGTTTCGCAGCGACTCGTCCGGATCGGTACCACCGCCTTACCTATTTCTTCCGCGATGACGTCAGTGACCGTCAGGACAGTCACCCACTAGCTTGATTTGTTTTAAACAAAATGTATAAGCATTACTTGTACTAAATATATTGTGTCTAGATTGGAATCCCACCAAGCACCGACGATAAGAAGTATAGGTAATTTCTGTGTCATATTTTTAAAAAATAGCAAAAACAGTATGCGATCAGATTTTGCGGGGCAATGACGTGAAATCTAAGATTAATGCTTATTCGCAAATTTTGAAGATACAAAAAATGCGTTTTTGATTTTTAAGTTTTTCTGTATTTTTCCTCGTATAGGTAAGTACTTATGCAGATATCGGTATGGATTTATCTTTATTTGTTTTTTCTTATTAAAAACTAGCTAAAATGCTGCCATCTATCACGCTAAAACACTCACATCATGGCATCTGACAAGGTGGTATAGTTTCGCTGCGACTTTTCCGGATTGTCACCACCGCCTTAACTATTCCTGCCACCATAGCGTCAATGCTTGCCGTTGACGTGTTTCGGTTCGGAGGATAAGGTAGCCGATAAACTTACTTTTGCTCTACGCCTAACATCCTGGCCTCAGGTTGGCAACGCACCATTACCACCTTAGGTGTCTAGGTTTTGTTGTCTTGAATTTCTTACCATCAGGAAATGCGTCTGCTTGTTTGCCTTCCATTATCATAAAAAAAATCAGCAAAATTTATCTATCCGTTCAGGCGAGATACAATGACCAAGGAAAATGGCAATTCATTATTATTATATTTAAGATCGAAAAACACATTTAGAACTGCCAGACTCAAGGATTGAACCTAAGACCTCAAGTATTCAATGTCAACACTACCCATCAAGCTGTAGGTATAGTAATAGTCCTAGGTCATACCTCGATCGTACTACGTTTTTAATATGTAGATTTATGAGTAAGAAAACGTACCTATGTAGGAGAATCGTATTTCTTTCCCTATCGAAATACGTATGTCTTGGTTCCCTAATTTTATACAAAACCATGACTAACTCTTAGAATTTTTAAGTTAAATTAATTGTACTTGTACCCAGTAGAAGGAAATTATGAATCATCTAAAAAGCTATAACATGTAGGACAGATATCTTCAAGATTGGATATGACATTATTTTTATCTGATAAATATTTTGGATAGTAATACATTTTTAACTATTATTCATTACTTGATAACGATAATGTTACTTGGGTTAGCACGATTATGAGGCAACTTTATTTAGAATTAGTTTACACAAAAGATCAAAAACGGTCAAAAGTTAAGTCCGGGCTCCTTTGCAGAATAGACCATCTGCCTTCCCGCCGGGCAGCTTGTAAAAGGCGGGTACAAGCTTAGGTACAATCACTAAAATCATGGCATCTGACAAGGTGGTAGAGTTTCGCAGCGACTCGCCCGGATTGGTATCACCGCCTTATCTATTCCTAACGTCAGTGCTCGCCGTTAACGTGTTCCGGTTAGGAGAATAAGGTAACCGGTAAACTTACTTTCGCTCGGGGCTTAACATCCCGGCTTCAGGTTGGCAACGCATCATTATCATCTTTGCTGTCTCTAGGCGGCGGGACTTTCTTACTGTCGGTAAATCCGCCTCTTTGTTTGTCTTCCAGTACCATCTTTGGTGTCTCTAGTTGCCGTGAATTTCTTATCAACTAGACACAATCAAGTTACGCCCCTAAACCATCTCAGTCTCACAGGACCAAAATATGTTTGTATTTTCCCATATTTGGTTTCAGAATTAGGAATTAATTCTTTCAAGTTTTTATATGAAAGGAAAGTGAACAAGCGTACGGCTCTTCTGATGGTACGAGTAAGAGATAGACACATGGCCTGTGGCTGGAATGCCAAGTCTATTGTGCAAGTCTACTGGCTACTGTACCTTCCAAACGGCGATGGACCCGGGCAAGTTGCTGCACAGCACCCGACCACCAAGGGTTTTGTGGGTACATAAATATATATCTTGACGTCAAATCGAAGAGAGTCTAACATCTTGACTAAATCGCTTTGTAATAGCTTATCCAGCACTCTATTCCCTTTTGTTGTCTTATTGGTATCTGACATTTGCTCGCCTTTTACGGGCTGCCTTGTAGGGAGGCACATGGTGAATTCTGCAAAGAGGACAAGATGATTACATTTATATCAGTGGCCAACTCAAAATGGAAAAGTGTACATCAAATAGCTTTCAAATGACGTGTTTTATATTTGCTATCTCCAGTGACCAACAGAAATACAATAGAGATAGCAAACACAAATGACGTCATTTGACAGCTATTTGATGTACACTTGACCATTTTTTTTCATTTTTGATGTTGAATACTGAGATACATAATCAGACCCCAGAACGAACTCGAGAAAAATAGGAATAAGTATTGTTTACCAACAAACAAATAAATATTACGTCTTTATTATAAATATTCGTAATATAGACAACACTACATAGTATAAAACGAAGTCGCTTCCTAAGTCCCTTTGTATGCTTAAATCTTTAAAACTACGCAACGGATTTTGATACAGTTTTTTTTTTTAATAGATGAAGTGATTGCAGAGCGAGGTTTATATGTATATTTCATAACCGTGCGAAGCCGGGGCGGTTCGCTGGTATTAAAATAAAAGCAAATACAATTTTGATGTTTATTTTAAATCAGTTATCATTAATACACGAAAAAGGTATTTGATAACCTGAATGTAAAAAATAAGACGATAAGACGAGGATATTTACAAGTAATATAAAAGCTCATAACTTTTATCTAATCTTGTGATTATAAATAATGATTTCTATTACCAAGAACATAAAGATGATTTATCTCTATCATTACATGTTGATTGTCCTATTTGTTAATATCTACTTTTGATTGATGTTTGAATTACTTGATAAAAATACAATTATTTGCAATGGTCATTTACACTTTAATTTTGATTAAAGATAATATTTTAAAACATTACCAGATAACTCTATTTTTTACCAGTACATACCGTTACTTTAGTAATAATACGTCGGTCTCTATTGATAATTAACGTATCGGATAACATTAACGAAACAAATTTTTAAATCTGTAAATAACGTTATAATACCGGTAATAAAGCGACGTTGCCGCTTTTGCATTCTGTTTGTTTTGTAGTCTGAGCATCTGCGAGTTGGCAACTATGCAAGCGTATGCAAACCAGGGATCAAAATATCGGTATTATTTTGTAACGTTACTTGCTCACGCTTGAGATAGCGGTAATTTGAAGCGTATCGTTACTTCAATATTGTTACAGATTTCGTTACAATTTAGTATCGCTTAGGTAATACGTTCCGTAACTCACTAAGAATTAACGTTACCTAAGAACATATCGTTACTAATTGTGTATAACGATATGTTCTTACCGTTAATTCTTAGTGAGTATCGGAATTCGGAACGTGTACCTAACGTATTCGATACTTAATTGTAACGATCCCCAGGTCGGGCAACAAATAGAAGAACATGTTAAATTTTCAAATAAAAACAACGTTGCCCGAAATGGCATATGTGCCCGATTGGCTTGCCACCTATCCCATTGTCGGATTTAGTGTCTTCGGCTAGTCGTGGGTGTTCTGGTTGTGCCTCTGCCTTCCTCTTCGGGGATATGAGCATGAAGATACTACTTACACTATGAGGTCTCATAAAGCCCACGAACTTACTAGGTTAACGACCAAATCGCTCATGTGATAATTGAAGATTGAGTTAAGAGTCTATTATTCCGGCTTGTCGGTATAAAAAGAGTAATGGAAAATAGTCAGGTCTGCAAGGATGGTAACACTTGGCACCTAACCTCAATGTTATGATTACTTATGTTCTATAGCACAATAATTATTGTTCCAGCTATACCACCGACGTGCTGCAGCCCTTGGTGGGGAGTAGGCGGAAGACGCAAGGGCGGGCAAGTGAGATTTAGTGCAGCCCAGACTGGTGCTCTGGAACGCAGGTTCAGTGCCAGCAAGTATCTCAGCCCTGACGAACGCCGAGCGCTAGCTGCTTCTTTACGGCTTAGTGACCGTCAGGTATGTATCTGTGTTTTGCTTAGGTACCTATATTTTGACTTAAGGGTATTGTGGCATAGGATGCGACAACCCCACCGCCTGCCAGGAATATTTCAACTTTAATAAAATTAGGCGATAGAGATCGCAACCACTCACCTCATCATCCACCATTTTAGGTAGGTACCTCCACACATGCCACAAGGGTAGAAACTAAGACTTACCACCATCTCGTTACAGTTCGAAAGGCAGGTAGCTGGTAAACCCTCAAGTTGGAAACGTATAGTAGTACTTTTCAAATTATGCGCTTCGGCTATATTCGTCAATCTTCGGAAATCCGAATGTATTTTAAAGATATCTATATAGAGTTGTTCTTACCTGATTAATCGTATCGCTTAAATTTAGATTAGGTCAGCTAATTTAAAAATCAAAGTATAAAGAGTAAAAATTGTAAAGCCGAAGCGCATTATTTAAATACTTAGTTGTACTATACACTAACATCTCCGGTGTCAATAGGCCAGGAGTATTTCTTACTATCAGGGAATCCGTCTATTTGTTTGCCTACCTGTAACAAAATATAACTAGACCTAAAATTCGTCCCTAACAATAGACACAGTCTATTGACGCTTGACAGATGTCTCTAGCGAATTTTTTGGTATTTGATTTAATAAAAAGGAAAATAAATTAGTTGGAGTATTTTTTACTATCAGGGTATCCACCTATTTATTTGCCTACCTGTAACAAAACATAAATACACCTAAAATTCGTCCCTTACAATAGACAGACTCGAATGACGCTTGATAGACGTCTTTAGTGCGTTTAGGTACTTGATTTGGTAAAAAGAAAAATAAATATGGTGCACCTGCACTCTGCAGCAGTTAGCTGGCATCGCTAGCGATGGAGAGAGACTCATGTTTAGAGTTGACTCTAAAGTTCTGAAATTAGGTAGGTACCTACTATTTAAACTACTAAGGGCCGTTCGTGGGTTAAAGTTAATAACGGGTTAAAGTATCAACTATAAACTGATCGAACCTAATGTCAGAAATTAACTCAGAATAAAGCATTTTAACTCGGAACTTGAAAGTGGCCCATACACTTTACTGATACCAGAAAAGTTTATAAAGGTTTGGAGCGTTGACCTCTAAGTATATGGACATGAAATACCTAAGAAAAAAGCCGGCCGTTGGCTACCATTTTGATATTATTAGGCTATCCAGAAAAAGTAGAGTATCGATATCGATACTATATGATCTATTAGTGACGATTGATAGTGAAGTTTAGGTAAATAGATAAGAATTATTATTTAGGTACCGAATGAAATTGCAACTATCAACTTACTTACTTAGTGTTACTCAATTGGCTTATAAATAGAGAAATGTAATTAAACGAAAGAAAGAATAATTATTTACTTTTCACGAGCCAATTTTTTACATTGTGGCGTGAAAATATGTTTATTATTCTTTATATAAGTTAACTCTTTATATTAATTACAAGATTCGTTATCATTACAAAAAAAATGATCAGATTACTTTCAAACCACTTTCTTCACTTTAAAGTAAGCACTTGAAAGAATTTTTATTAGGCTAGACTGTGATTGATGTTTTCAGTGGCAATCGTATACATTCTTATCTTGTCCAAATATTATTTTCTGGTAATGTAATATAAAATATCGACAATTGCAATGGTACATCACTATAAAATTGAACACTAAATATGGCTTTCTTTGCAAGCGTGAGAACTGTCATGACGTCACATTTAATCTACACCGAATGAGCATAGACAAAAATGTCGTTATATCTTTCGGCGAAGGGACATAATATCAACATTTGTTATAAAGAAACAAAGAGATGTTGTTAAGTTATATGTCGATTCCAACGGTATTTATACAACTAAATTTGCTATAGAACATTGTTGCACTTCTTTTTAAATTCCTATTTCTATGGTTTGTAGCTACACAAACCGCCAAAACATTTGAAATTTCGGACACGTGGACACGTGGATCTAGACTTGATATCTAAAGTGTAAAAAGAGTTTTGGCGCCATCGAGAGAAAAGAATAAAGATGGCCGAAGTTTTTTCATAATGATTGAATTTCGAGTTTATGTTGAGTGAAAATAGTCTATTTTTGTGGCATTTTGTACAATTTTGTTCAGTGACAGTGCACAAATGAAATAATCATGAAGAAGTAAGCGTTTCGTGTATTAACTCGTTGCCGCCAAATCTAACTAACTATATGTGATTGAGTAATGAGCCACCGCTTTACCCAAGTCCCAGAATTAACTTATTGACGACGACTAATTATTATAACAATTATATCAATGATTAAATCCCGTTTTGGTAAGTTTGATGCAAATTTCGACTTGACTAATGGCAAAATACTAAAGTAAATGCCAAAACCTAAAGAAAAAAATTAAAAAAAAAACTCTTTTCTAGGTTAAAACCTGGTTTCAAAACCGACGAGCAAAATGGCGCCGCACAGCACCTGATGCCGCGGACTCGGGCAGCCCGCTCACCGACGAGATATCCGACGACGAAGTACAAATCACCGATGAAGACTGATTTAATCCATAAACTATATTCTAACTACCTTCATCCGAAATTTTTATTTTATTTGTAGACCCAAAATAAAGAATACTACTAGAGAACTTCAAGGTTTAAGAGCTCATTCAAAGTCAGCAAACCAAAAGAGAAGTCCTTGGTGTGTTGCCGCTATTCTCGGATAACAAATACTATCCCTGTATTCCATGATGCTACTATAAATAAAGTGCACTGAAAGAATAAATATCTAGTCAGTTAACTTTGCAAGAGACCTAAGACTCAAATTAGCAACGCACCATTAACGTGTTAGGTATTATACTATCAGCAACATTGTTTGCCTCTCAATATTAAAAAAAAACAGCAGTTTAAACTTCATTACCTTTTATTGTTTAATGTATATGCAAAAATCGTTGGTTTAGAGCATTGCCAAAAATTTATTATCATTGATGACGTAAATACAGCACGTTTGTTTATCTATGTATACATAAACACTACTAATAAGGATTTAGTATTACTTAAAGAATTAATTAAAAGATTATGACACGAGACAGAAAAATGTGTTGTTAAAAAATCCCCTAACAAGTATGACTAATACCTCCGCTTATAAATAAATAGAAAATTTCACGCAGCTTCATCTGCGTAACTTGACTTCTACTGCATCGATTTTGATGAAACAAAGCCTATGTCACTCAAGGAGGAGGAGGAAGGAAGGAAATCGGTCCAGTAGTTTCGGAGCCTATTCATTTCAAACAAACAAACAAAACATCATTTTTTCCTCCTCATAATATTAGTATAGATATAGATTTAGGATTTAGGATTAGGTTCGATTTCTGACAGGGGTAAGCATTTGTGTAAACATTATGGCTGCATTTCTGGGTGTTAATTATTTTAGTATCGGAATTAATAGTGTGTCTAAAATATTTATCATACACTATTGCTTACTTTAGAGTTTTACAAGCGTCGACAAGCGTGAGGCATTGAAATTTCCCGAATCTTACGAGGGCCAAACTGAAAGTTTTTAGAACTGGCAACTTAAAAGCATTATATTAAAAAAATAAGTTTAAATTTTGAAAATAGAACTCTTTACCAATAATATTGAGTATACATTTCATTCATTTGTCATTTGTTTTACGATTTGGCGGCAAATTGAAAATTGTCTGTGCACGTCAGAATGAATTTAAGCCGAGAAAATTTTCGTGCAATGATTTTTTATGACTTTCGATGTCATATAAGTCAACAAGAAAGTTATGATAGACTTCGATTGGCTTTTCACGATGAAGCCCCATCTCATGCCACAGTTTACAACTGGTTTAATGAATTCAAACGTGGTCGAACTAATCTCACCGATGATTTGCGTGAGGGACGGCCTTCTACAGCGACGACTGAAGACAATATCAGTGTTGTGCGGCGTATGATAGAGACTGACAAAAGAGTGACCTATCAGCAGATTCGGACAAGTCTAGGCATAGGTATGAGTCAAGTGCACAAAATCCTCCATGAACATTTAGCGGTCAGGAAGCTTTGTGCCCGCTGGATACCGCATAATTTGACCGAGGCTCAAAAACTCCGCCGAGTTGATTGGTGCCGAGAAATGATCCAAAAATTTAACGGAGGTGACTCAAATGCTGTGTTCGACATACTAACGGGTGACGAAAGCTGGATTTACTGTTATGATCCGGAAACCAAAAGACAGTCTGCTCAGTGGGTGTTTCCTTCCGAAGAGTTGCCAACTAAAGTGAAGAGAGGTCGAAGTGTTGGAAAAAAGATGGTGGCCTCGTTTTTCGGAAAGACATGTCATTACGCGACAGTTGTCTTAGAGGATCAGAAAACATTTAATGCAGAGTGGTACACTAACAACTGTTTGCCACTTGTCTTGGAAAAAGTTCGAGAGAAACGACCTCGCAGCAGGATCCTCCTTCATCACGACAATGCCTCATCGCACACCGCCAGGCAAACGATCGACTATTTGGCGACCTCAGACGTAGAATTACTGGGTCACCCGCCGTATAGCCCCGACCTCGCACCCTGCGATTTTTATTTATTCCCGAAAATAAAAGAAAAACTTCGAGGAAAACATTTTATGGACGCCGAAGAAGCAGTGGCTGCGTTTCAAAACGCCGTCGAAGAGACCCCTAAGGCCGAGTGGACAAGGTGCTTTTCTCAATGGTTCCATCGAATGCAGCGATGTATTGATGTAAATGGGTGCTATTTTGAAAAGTTATAATAAAACTAATAACTTGCTAGAATGCTTAGTTTTTGATTTTCTAGGAACTTTGAGTTTGACCCTCGTAGCTCTCTACTCTCTAGTAAGATATAATGCCAAGTAATGGTCTGCCTCTGCCTCATCTCAAAATCTTATCTTCATTTTTCAGAATGTTTTTTTAATGTAAAGTCAGAGGATATATTCTAAAATCAATTAGCTTAACCACGAATTTCATATTTTTTTATAACATTGGAAGGCAAACAAGCAGACGGTTTTCCTGATGGTAAGAAATTCTCGCCGCCTAGAGACACCAAAGGTAGTAACGGTGCTTTGCCAACCAGAGGACGGGATGTTAGGCCTCGAGCAAAAGTAAGTTAACCGGCTACCTTACCCTCCGAACCGGAACACGTCATGACGTTATGGCGGTAGGAATAGGTAAGGCGGCGATAGCAATCCGGGTGACTCGCTGCGAAACTCTACCACCTAGTAGGATGTCAAGATGTTAGTGACGGCAAGCCTATGCTCGCATTTTACGAGCTGCCTGGCACAGGAAGGCAGATGGTCTATTCTACAATGGTCTATTACTGAGGACGATTTGACTATACTAGTGGTCACCTGTTGGAAGAAATTCAACCATAATAAAATTCAATATCTTGTTGATAAGAACGCCATCTTCATTTCTCAAGACCAACTACTTTGTTTCCAAACTTCTTAGTGTGCCATCTGTGATCTTTTATCGTTATCATCAATATATTTGTTTGTGTGTGTCACATGCATGGTACCTAGTGTGGGTAATGTTTTATGTATTGATTAAATATACTTTATAAGCGTTATTATTAAAAATATTAGCGTTTTGCACTTCTCCTACACAAACTATAAATGTGCCAAATTTTATGCTCCTGCGTCCGCGCAATTTTCGTAAAAAGGGGTCCAAAGTTTAACGTCACGTATTAATATACAGATTAAAGTGAAAAAGTTAATATCATGTTTTTTGGGAAAAATTACATGATAGGTACTTACCGAGACGGGAGACCCCCTCTTCTTAACGTAAGGTGCGGTTCAAATCGCTCCCGCTTGAACCTCTATGTATACATTTTTGGACGCCACGTACGTCAATTAGTCCAAAAATAGTGTTACGAATAAAATTATCGATCAAAGATTGAAATGCATGAGTACCTATTGATGGATTGATTAATAAATTCTATCAACAGAGTAATCTAAAATCTAAATAACATTAAATAACCACCAAATTCCACTGAAATTAACTAAACGATACTTTTGAACATTTAAATTAACTAAACGCGACTTTTTTTTTAATAGAAGAGGCAAACGAGCAAGTAAGTCACCTTATGGAAAGTGATCGCCTCCGCCCACGGACTTCCGCAACAAAAGGAGTATCACAGATGCATTGCCTTTGAGGAATGAGTACGCTCTTCTTGAAGGTTCCTAAGTCACAATCGTTTGGGAATACCACCCTCGGTAACTGATTCCACAAAGGTGTTATGCGAGGTAAGAAATGTCTTCGGAATCGCACAGTTGTAGATCGCCACGCATCAAGATGATGGGCATGATACCGTAAGCTCTGACGCGCTGCCCGAATGTAGAAATCAGTGGCTGGAATGAAACCAAACAAACTTCGCAGAACATTCCCCGTGATAGATGCGGTAGAGAACACTGAGTGACCTAAAATTTCTATGTAACGCCAAGGAATCAAGCCGATTGGTTATTGCCCGGTCATTGACAATTCGAGTTGCTCTACGTTGAATGCGGTCAAACGGAAGAAGCCAAGGTCAAAAGAAGAAGGTACTGTAGAGCCCCTGCTCAAAGTTAAGAACAGTACTCCATATGAGGCCGAATTTAGACCGAAACTTTATTTTAAGTTGTTACATCTTGTTTATTGTTAACGACTGTTTGAGTCCCGAGTTAAGATAGACATAAGATTGATTTTCAGAACACACAACCTTGTTAACATTTAAGAATAGAGTATTCGTTTTTGAAGTATAACTTCTTTAGGGGCGTAGCGCACTTTTTTTGGAATGGGTACTTGAACTTCTAAACTCGCGTCAGGACACGTGACCTGATCGAAAATTAGTAAGACGGCGCAGGGCGCTTGAATTTTCGTGTTGTCATGTTTGTGGACGATAGCGCAATAAATGAATATTGTATTCTACCACATAATTTATAGAACTTTCATACTAATAATTAAAGCAATTCGTGCAAAATTATTCCCTAACCATTCCAAAATATCAAAAATGCGCAACGTTAATGTTCAAGTTTTCACTTCTACCGGCAATCCCGGAGTGGAGTCGTTTTTTTCTCGATTCATGTTGAAATTCCGAAGGTAGAAGGATAACTTTACACCTATACTTGGTCAAATCGTTTAAGAAACACACGTCTAGAGATGTTTAGCGAATAGTGATCCTGAGAAGAGGTGATTATAAAACATTGCAAGAGTAAGGATACTTTTAATAGCTAAGTATCTTCACGCCTATATCCCCATAGAGGTAGGCCGAGGCACAACCAGGGCACCCACGATTAGCCGAAGACACTAAGCCTATCGCCAACCGGGCACATTTCCAATCTCGAGCAACGTTTTTTTTTTATTAGAAATTTGGAAAAACTTAATTTTCTTTTTGTTGCCCGACCCGGGACCTCATGCAGTCAAGTCCGAAATCTGTATCGCTAGACTACAGAGGCGATCATATAATTTTAATAGCTCTGTGAAAAAGATTCGTTGCTCTTGTTACGGAGCATTTACATTCTTTGATTTGTTGATTGGTGAAACTATCTTAAGTGTGCATTACATTTGCGTGTGTTTAGCAAACTGACTATATTTAACTGTGATGTGGTGTAAAAAAAAGGCGAATAATTAGTTAGCATCTTTATATACTATAGTCGAACCCTAGCAAGATACATTATTAACGATAAGGTTCAATTACCCATCGCATTGTAAGTCGTAGAATCGTAACTACTTATCTGTGGAAAATTACACAAATTTGATTAAACTTATGTAAGCTTATGTCATAAAAGGCGAGCATAGGTTTACAATCACTAACACCGTGACATCTGAACAGGTGGTAGAGTTTGGTACTACCGCCTTACCTATTCCTGCCGCCATAACGTCATGACGTGTTCCGGTTCTGAGGATAAGGTAGCCGGTAAACTTACTTTTGCTCGAGTCCTAACATCCCGGCCTCAGGTTGGCAATGCACCATTAATACCTTTGGTGTCTGTACTCTGTAGGTGGCGGGAATTTCTTACCATCAGGAAATCCGTCTACTTGTTTGCCTTCCAATATCATTAAAAAAGCATATTATATGTTTGTGTAATGGGTGTACTTCTAAATAGAAGTAACATCTTTGTTCATCATAGAAATGTCTAACCATATTTTTTATAGCAAGCACCCGGCTCTCCTGGTAGTTTGAGATATTTGTGGCCTATAGACACCATAGATGAAGGTTCGTCTGTTTTGTGATAGAAGTGTTAGGCCAATTGAGCAAGTCTCTGTTGTGCAAAACACTCTATTTTTTTAACAAACGAGTACCAAAATATATACTGCACTGTTATTGGTCTACATAATCAAAATAAAGTTAATTTCAATCAACCAGAACGCGCCATTTCAATTTGACAATGGAAACAAATGCGTAGTGCCAATTATTACAAACGCTACATCTCACTTTGTCAGTATCGGAAATATGCGAGGGACATACTCGGTACTTGTTTGTTGAAATAAATAGACTATAGCTACCCGAACACGCCATTTTCATTATGGTAGCAGGAATAGGTAAGGCATTAATACACGGACTCTACCACCAGTATTCTTATTTGTAATAATCCCTTTAACTTTTGCGCGTCTCTTTCAATCTCCATGGCAGAGAAGTAGATGGTCTATTATTACACAGAAGACCTGGACCAAAACGGATCTAAATAATCTAATAAAATTCTCGTGTCACGGTGATTGAACTCGTTCGAAAGGGCTTGACCGATTCTCATGAAATTTTGTGAGTAGGTCTGAGAATCGGCCAACATCTATTTTTCATACCCCTAAGTGAAGAGGGTGACTCACCCCAATTTTAAAGATATTAAAAAACGGGCGACCACTAGTTAGGATTGAAATATCGATAACGTCAACACCATAGGTTGTCTCTGGAGAGCCTGACCAATTACACTAAAAGAATAATATATTATTCTAGTATCGGGCGATGGGGTCCTCGTATCCCTACGCCAATATCTGCAATACTCAGTAAGGGTTGTGTTGTTCTATCAATAGTATAAACGGCAACAAAACAGTTAAAGTAACATACATATTTATTTCACACCGAGTATACTTACAAAATATTATATATCTTTGAGACAACATTAAAAAATCTAAACAATTATATAAAATACACATCGAAATTCCTTCCTTCTTGTAATAAAAATATTTATTCTATATTTACAAAACCTCACCCAATATGAACATTTGAAAAGAAGACAATGTAATATGAACGTATTCGTAGCTAAGACACGTGTCTGCACCTCTTTATAATACCTGCCTATAAATACCAAGCACTATATTAAAAAACAAAAGCCCAACATCACAAATGATTACAATTAAAAAGTCACAATAAACTTAAATATTGTAGTAATATTTGAGATTCCTTATAGTTCGTTTTTTTATTGAAAAGAAAGCGAACAAGCATGTGGCTTTAAAGAAAACATATAGTGTCAAAGATTTTCTTGTAGACAAGAATAAATAATAATGTTTATGTTTAATTTCTAATATGATCGGTTGCCGGGAAGTTTGTTTTACCGTTTCTTCTCCTGTCTGGCTAAGTTTTGAAACGGTAGTAGTTTACGGTAGATAGGGATAAATTAATTTACATTCTAAAAATGATTTATACTATTAAATAATCATGTTATAAATACAAAAACAATGTGTAATTAGTAAACAAATAATTAAAATTACTAATTTGATTATAACCAGTTAAAATATTTAAATGATTTTGTAACATCTCTGTAACTCTCACATTCCGCAAATCAATATTTTTTCTTTTCTTTCCCTATTTCTTTTCCCTGATGGTATGAGATAACCGCAGCCTATTGACACCATAGATGTTGTAGGTGTGCCACTGTCCTGTGGCTGTGGTGTTGGGGCTATTATAGAAACTTAACAGCTACCCTACCTTCCTGACCGTAAACATACATCCATTTTACAGAGGACTCGAACAAACTTTAATCTGATATCCATATTCCAACACGAAAAAAAACACTTCAAAAAAAGCACCCAGGGCCGGCCAACATTTGCAATTAAAGACATCTATGAATAATGGGCATACTGAAACAAATCTTACAATACCTCAATCATATGAATATGTCAAGGTTCTTGAAAGATGCAGGATCATAAAGAATCTATCATAATCACGTACAAAAATACACGCAAAGAGCTTAGCCCTTGCTTGGAGGTGAGTAATAAAATTTTACACAATCCATCCTATTTACACTATTTCCGTCCTAACGCCAGGTACAGACTAAACTAACATAATCCATTCTCTTTCTTTCGCTTGGTTACCGAAAGGGAACGGAGCATTTTGTGTTGACTCAGTCTGTACTTGGATTAATGAATACGTTCATATACACAAACATTTAAAATTGTCTTTCATAAAACGTAGGAATAAATAACAATAACCGATTACCACCCTCGCCAAATGGCAGTGTTTGAATAAATATTATAAAATAAGACAGAACAACAACCAAGAATAAACTTTACAAATACAATAACACAAGAATAAATTATGGGTCGTAATTCTGTTGTAAAAAAACACGAACAAGCAATTTTTTATTGCTCCGAAATTGCATTTTATTCACATTTATTTATTTATTATAATAATGCAGGTAGATTAAGGCGTATATCGCACTGCCACCGCATACCGCGCCGGTGTTCGGGACGACGAATTCCGCATGCGGTTACGGACGCGAGAACGCTTTGTGCATTCGCCCAGAGATGAACTGAACAATTGAAGGTCAAAACGAAAACAGAGTATATGATTGTATGCTTCACATTTCATATCCCAAATTTCCGGATGGCTTTCTATTTCAAAAACAAATCTATCTGTCTAGTCGAGATCCAGGAAGCGTACGTCATTTCTCAGGTATGTTTATGTATACAAATCATGTTTTTTCATTACAAATTTAGAATCCGCATCACCGTACACCGGTACGGAATGCGATGTAGTGTAATATCCACCTAAGGATTAAAATCACACCCTTAAATATCGTCCATGAACGTGATATGATAACAGTTAACAAAATTTATTGAAGTTTCGTGTAATTCGTGCCAACAGAATTCCTACCAATGATATATGTACCCTTATTAAAAGTTTATGAAAATTATTAAACAATAACAATATAATTAAGAGTGTAACAGTACAACACTATTTGATTAAACTAACCTAATCTAATGATTTTAAGTACCTACGGACGATGGTCGGTAAAATACTTTTTTCTGCATTATTAATGAACTAAGATTCTATAGCCGTTGTTCATAGTTGGAAAACGATGTTGGCCCGATATATACAAAGAGGCCTACTTAACGTTATACTAGTAGTTGTTGACACATCCAAATGTACTGCAGACACCTACCCTCTTATTAATAAAACTTACGCGCGTATCACTATATACTCTCTGGCGCCCGTTGATCTGATGTGTAACTTTACTTTTGCTCAATCAAATCAATTCGTGTAATTTATATATTCAAATCTTTAATTTTAATTAATAATGCAGATCATATAATTGTTATTTACATAAAATATTTATAATAAAGTAACATCATGTACACAATATAAAAAATTCGACTACTTTATACATAAACGTATCATAAGTACCATGTGCCATTCACTAGTGTTCTAGTTAACGCAAAACTTAAATGCACTTCCGAAGTAGGTAACATGTTGTTGCGCAAAACTCATTTTAAGGTATTGGGGATATGTGTGGGGAAGTGAGGGAGCGTATCGTACTTTCGTTCATATTCGAGCTTCGTCTCATTTGCTTGGGTACAAGTTGCTTAAAATTTTTGTTTTGTGTCATAAATGTTGTATTTTATACTTGAAATACATTATAAAATAAATATTGATATTTTGATAAACACATAAACTTTTGGATATATATCTAACAAAATATCAATAGCACATGACATGATTTTCTTACTTAATTGCACATGCTTTAAAAAGGACTGGTGCCAGAAATCGCTATCCTAGATTGCCCCTAGAATGCACTAGAGCTAGACTACAGAATGAACTTCGTGCGAGTTTTAAGTTTTGTGCGAACTGTACTGATCGCTTTTCTTGACGTTAGGACGTCTCTTCAACAGAAAGAGTTAATCTCTTCAACGGACGATCAATAACACTGTCCGATGGCACAAGTATAATAAATAGGTATGTCATTAACAAAATTGAGCGTGATTTCAATAGTTAGTTAGACTTAAGAAAATAGCGACATTATCAACAGCAACAACCCCGACCAATCAAATGGAAAAAAGTTGAGAGATATCAAGGGACAACCGGATTACATTTACTATGTACAAAAAACCTGTAAACACTTAACAAAAATAATAGGCGCGAAACTGTTCAATGCGAAATAGAAATAAAAATATCTGACTTGCTTTCTATAAGAGAGAGAGAGAGAGAGAGACAGACAGAGAAACATGCGCACACCGCACAGCAAAAAGTGTCGTTACAACATTTCGTGAGATTTTTTCCGTCTAGCCCCCACTCCCAACGCGCTATAAGGAACTTCGTTCTTATAATAATATTGGGATTTCATTTGCGATCGGCGTTGCTTTGTTGATGACGTCACAGCTTGCTTATCACGAACATGTTACAGTGCTAGAAAATCTAAGTCTTATTTCCTTTAGGCCTTATATTTAAAGAGCTACGGAAAAGGTGTCGAAACATTACATATTATACTAGTATTCACTCTTGGTTCTGGGGGGGGGACAAATATGAAATGATTTATGGCCTCCCTTAGTCACACAGGTACCCGGTGCAGACGCCAACTCGCGCGTTTAACATAGCCCGTCACAAGCGTGAACTGGGGCCCTACCATGAACGCTTATAGCAGTATTATTTCCATCTTGATAAATGTCTGCCTTTATAAGCAACTTTATGGTATACGTCATAAGGTTGTCTTTTTCGACTGACAATTAGTATTGTTAAAATAGTACTGTTTTAAGAGCTTATGGTAACCCCCCTGGATGCTAATATTATTTAACAATATAGGCAGCGCCGGGCGGGCGAGTGACTTAATGAAAGCCATACACGACTTTTTTTTTTTGTTCTTAACCAATACATTCACAGACAAGGAAAATATAGACAACATAATTTTTAATAAGAAAAATTGCCGCGGGGGATCAACGAATTATTAAATACGCCTTAATATGAAAGTTAGAAAAAAGAAAACATTTATCACACACATCAAAATGAAAAAAAAAGAAGAAGAAAATACTATGCCAGGAAAATATCAATCAATAACAATTAAATGGCATCAGTTATATTGTTCATGAAATGAAAAGACAAACAACCAGCCATACCTATTGATGGTAAGAAATACACTTCGCCCAGGCACCAATCGTGACAATGATGCGTCGCCGAACTGAAACTGTGTATCTCTTCCGATTACAAAAGTTGCCATTATGGCGTCAGGAATACTAAACGTATTAGTCGTAAAACATCGTGTTATCAGTCTTTCAAAATGGCCAACAAATAAAATGTTATGTAAAGTAGGTATGTACATTGTACATCTTAATAAAATAATTGTGATTGAATAAATTTAGTAATTTTTCTTTTTATCCTAGGTATATTGCTTATCCAAGGATACTTTTAAACTAAATCACTATAGAATTCTCTCGAGTTAGCTCGAATGAATGTAAAATATTTTCGTAACTTTAAAAATGGACTGTGAAAATAAAGAGAGCTGAATTGCTGTGATAGCATTACACAAAGTAGGTTCGGAGCTCCATTCACATGCTAGAATTTCATACGAAAAAAGAAATTGGGGCAGTGAAGGAAAGAAATTGGAGAAGCCATGTCAAAATACAAGATATATATCTGAAAATGAACATTGCACCTAGACCCATATTGCAAATTTAAAAGATGATTTTTGACTTACAGTAAATAATATACACTGGTCGTTATTTAAACTGATAATTCAAAAATGTTATTTATTGGAAGATAACTTTCACTATGAAGTACAGTTTTAACAATAAAAATTTTCGAGTCAAAAATTGAGACAATCAAATCTTAAGTCAAATGGAGTTATCTATACTTTCAATATCTGTGAACAAGTCAACGCTGTTGACTCAAAGCCAACATTATCAAAAAATACACAAATTTACAAAATCAGGAGTAAAACAAAAACGAACCTTAATACAAGGACATTTATTCCATTTTCCTCAAAGCTCCTCTCGCTCTCCACGCTTTAAGCAAATTGTATGAGAAGTAAAGCTGGAAGAAATGCACCTGGGATGCCAGCAGGACAAAGGCGTACCACAGCAGTCCGTATGGGTATCCCTGAAGTTTAAAAACAAATCTTATTAAGTAACTAAATCAACACTTTTTGAAATGGGATTACAAGGTAAACCAGCAAACCGACTAATTTTAACTAATTATGTATTTTTGGTTCAATCAAAATTAGTCTTGGACTATATTCAACCTGATATGCATTTATTATGCGAGCTGTAAGCCCAAATGAGCCTATGACTTTTTAAAAATTTAGTTGGAAAGATACAAAAGTTGTAGATATGGCTTTCGGTCATTTTTCACGACTACTTTGCCAATGTCAAGTTAGTTAATTCCTATACAATATACATTCATTAGCCACTAAGTACAAAGTCATGTCAGGTCAGGGTATTGACTAAAGCGGTGGCTTCGCCACTCTTGAGATTTTGAGACACAACATATTTGTCAGGGTCCTCTGCATACCAGCAAGCAGGCAGCTCATAAGAGACAAGCACATGTTACATGAGTCAATACCAACATGACCATCGGTGGTGAAGTGCTGTGCAGTCACTTGTTCTGGTAGGGATACGTGGCTTAACCTAACCTATATCATCTAAAGAGATAACAATTTCTAAGGAGTCAAAAAGGGACCAGGGGTCCGGACCCCCTGGATATCTCCCCCTCTCACCTCTCTAGGTATGTCGTTGGTTCATATATTATGTAAATGAAGCTAATTTTTAAATTACTAAAGTCACTTAACAGACAAATGGCTTAACATAATGGAGGAATTTTAATCTGCTGTCACACATAAGTATCTAACAAGTATAGATTTATATTGATATGAAATGGTAAAGGGTATTAAAAAAAATATGATAATTTTATAGAAATCTGCTTCCAATCAATTTGAAGCTGGATGATAGTTCAACCTCTTAAGTGATTAAGTTTACCCTACCCTGCAAACAAGAATATGACACTTGCAGTCACATCAGATCCTTGTTTGCTTTTTTATTGCTTGTTCTGTTTATATGACATACGGATAGAGATTAAATCATCTTAAGTTAATGTTATTTAAAACATACCTGCCACAACATGATATCATCAATATCATCATCTTCGTCTAAAGTTAAGTATCCCCAAACATCACTGCAATAGTGAAGCACACAGTACAATAATGGACCAACTCCTAGAGCAGTAATACCATACATGTACTGTCGAAGATATCTTATGTTGTTCCGTTTGATTGCTGATAAACCCAAAAAAGAGAGCAGTAGTGACAAACACCAGATATATTCCCACCACAAAGGCTGAAAAAGTTATAAAAATGAATAAAATATCTGTGAAATTATAAGATTGATTTATTTATTAAAACATAACCCTTTTTGGAGTCATAGCATACAAGCATATTAAATGCTAGTTTTTATGGGTGTTTACTACATATTCTCATAGTAATGGATAGAAATACCTAAACAGATTTAATAAACACCTAAAATTTCCATCACATAAATGCCTGTCCTCATATTAATGAGGTGGTATAAAAAATACAATTGACGGTTGATTTAAATTTAAAATCTTACACCTGTCAGGAAAACTGTGTGCACAAAATGAAATAACGATGTAACAAATAATTACTATTGTCAATTAAATGAAACAAAGAAATGGAAATAGGGGTCAAAACATAAGTGGTTTAGCTGATAGTAAGAAATCATTGCTTTCACTTTCAAAATCATTGATTCCACAATTTAATTAGTACCAGTCAAAATTATATCTACCCAATTGCAAATTCGGTGGTCTTCGTGTATTTCTTACTATCAATTTTGTTTTTGTTTCACTATACATTTTATAACAATTATTAATATTTGAGACATTTAAAGTTATTGTACAGTAATTAAATGAATATAAAGATGATATTATATAATAAATGTAAAATAAGCTTTTATTTTGCTAATTCCGTGTAAGCAGTTTGATTTAGTTTCTGAAATAGCAAAATAAAGGCTTATTTTACATCTGTTATCATGGATTTCCGCAAAGTAACACCTGATTCAATAAAATAAAAAAATATATATAATAAAATTTACAGTCATAATAAAGCTTACTTGTGGTATTTGTAACTCTTCAATTTCTAATATAAATATATCAAGTTTATCCAAAATATCTGCTGAAAGTTTTGCCAACATCACCAGGAAAAGTATGTGGTGAAAAAATACACAGTACTTGAGACGTGATTTATTCAATGCACTGAAATTAGAAAGTATGTAATTATTAACTACAAGCTTAAAACTTATTTTAAAAGATACCTATATCAATAATACCAAAATGCTGAAGAAAAGGCATTTCTCTCAACAATACTATTGAAATAAAAATATTTTTAGGAGCTTTAATCTGAGTTTAGCAGCATACTGTGTGCAAGATATCTTCTTTTTAGTTTCATCATGTTATGCATAAATAAGGCCTTCTAAGAAAAGTTATTGTTGTGTTTTTCTAAAAAAATTCGAACTGAAAATCGTATTACTCCAATATTATTGTTTAAGGCACCAAAACAAACATGAAAACTGCCCAAGGTATATTATCACTTAACATATATTAAATAAATAATGTGTAATTATATTGAAAGGGATTCAAATTAATGGCGCGAATCGGTTCAAGATCAATTTGCTTTCGTCTAAAAATAATTAGAACAGGAACTTGACAATTTAACTCTGTGTGACATCTTCACTCTGCACGCCTTCTATTAACATTTATACATATATAAAAATAGGTCTAATGCTCACCTTATTTGATAATGTGCAGCTATTTTTTCCCTATGTTCATAATCTGCTCCATTTGTTCCTGTGACCATAACACCACCTCTAGATGCCATTTTTGACTAAACTTCTATTTTTATTTTGCACTACACGGTTCTTTGAAGCTTAAAATATCACACACAGTTTTTATGCATTTAACCTTACATGTAATTTAATTTTTTCGATTGATCAGAATACATTCGTATCTGCCAAACGAAATCGAGCAGCGAGGTGACGAATGACGACGTCAAACAAACGTGAACTTCAAATGCCAAAAATGAAAACTGACAGCTGCCAACATTTCCAAATTTGACTTTGACATAAGTGACAGCACGATCCGTTCAGAAACCTTTCAGAAACCAAAATATTACCCTAATTCCTGCCATCATTCCTGTCTACTTTGTGTATATATTATCAATAATAAAATACAATGTTTTATTGTGGTTTTTGAGAATTCCGCGAAAATCATAAAATGTATATATTTCTTCACGTCAAGTCACTTACGTTACGGGTACTTTTTCCTTCATACCCAACTCTCGCTTTCATACAACGTCGGATCAGGAGAGTTATGCAAAGCCAGCTGCGAGCCTAGCACTTTAATCGAAACCTGACTTTGAAATAGCTTACCCTGCGCACCATTCACACTATTCGCTTAACACGCTCTCCTTTGTACATCCACGTTGTACTTTACCTAACAAAATATACTTACAATATTATTCAATTGTTGCAGCACTTCGTCTCAACTATAACTTAAATTCATAAAATCATTGAAACGAACACTAAGCCTATGATTTACGTAAGTCAGGATTAGATTACTTGTCTTATAAAGCCAAAGACCAGAGGTTAAATATCTTATTTACTTATAATTTTATGGTATTAGACAGCGAACAAGCAGACGGCTATTCTCGTGGTACGAGTTATCCGTGACCATTAGACACCATAGACGTTATAGGTACCTCGCTGTCATATGGACGGAGTATTACGCCATTAATAATTATAATTAGTCTAATAGCTACTTTATCCTTCAAACCGGAACCCGACAGTTGTCAATAAGGGAACTAGATATTGTATTATACCACATAAATGATGGCATTTTCATACTGATAATTAAAGCAATTCGACCAAAATGATTCCCTAACCATTTCAAAATATCAAAAATGCACAACATTAATATTCAAGTTTTCACTTTTCCCGGAGTGCAAGCTTTCTTTTTTTTTAAATGAGGAGGTTCTTAGTTCGACTTTATATTTTTTTTATTATTTTGGTTTTGTATGTTTGTGACACGATGATTCCGTCAATAGAAACCGATTTTGATGGTCCTTTTTTAAAAAGATGGGTCACAATTCCGAGGTAGTCCAATATCAATCTTAGCCTCCTCATTGATGAGGTCGTCAATATAGATAAAAAAAATATGAAGCGTAACTTAAAACGACTACAAAAATTATGTGATAGGTACCACTTAGGAACAATTTGTTATCTTTTGAAAACAGAATGATGGTACCCAATGAAATGACATATTTAAAAACTTTTCAGCGTCGACAACCCTGTTTGCATACGACATAACTACTTTTTCAGTTATTCTGTGAACTGTAGGGCTACTCTTGAATATCGATTTCATGTAAATTGGAAATTTGAATCGGATTTGTCATTTTAGATACTCTGAAACACAGTAATAACGAATGATTAACATTAAGTTACCAGAAAATTCAATAAAGCGGAAACAATCATTTATTGTTTGTTATTAATTAAACTTTAATAATTCGCTAGTATTGTGTTCAAGAGTGCCTAAAGTAACAGATCCGATTCCAATATTTCATTTATCGAGATTCAAGAGTAACCCTCCTGTTCTACTGTTTGATAAACACGTTATGTTATTGACTAAATACGCGTTATTTTGATTCCATAGCTTTTGTTTCCGTTCAACGGTTATAAATTATGGCCGATTGACCATTTCATTAGTAGGTAGATAGGTACGTTTTGAATAAGTGGTGCATATTTAGCATTTTACAGAATGAAAGTGTTAGTGGTCGTCACTATGGTTTTCTTTGTAGCTGTTCAGGTACCTTAATTTTTTAATTTAACGTATTCTATCTTTTTTAGTTAACGGCCAATATTAATAACCTATCTTAGATTAAAGATCGTTCTATTTTAGATCAGTTGCCAGGCAGTCGTTGTTATTTAACAAAAATATCTTAACAACAAAACTCGAGAAGGCCTATCTTTATCTGAAGATAAAGATAAAGATATACTGACCGTCAGAGGTTAAGGCCGTCCTTATTAGTGAATGTATACTTATTTGATGTTTAGAAAAAGAGGTGCGTCAACTCCAACGCCCGCTAGTGTTTTAAACTAGTACATTATGGCAGATTGTTGGCCTAGAGCTTTCTTTGAGACAAGATATCCCCTAAAACCTCATCTAGTATTCTCGCGTTAGTGATAACCGCTGTCGTGTTCCAGTTTAGTTGCTTTACATACGCGAGATGTGAAACAACCCAAGTTCGGGTTAGGTGCTACATTTACACCTTGATTGTCTTCATGGTACGTTTATTACAATGTACATTCGTTACATACGAAAATTCGTCTGTCTGCTTTCATTCTTGTATTTGTTAACCACCGACTGAAAAAGAGGGGTGTTATAAGTTTGAAGGGTCAGCGTATGTCTGTCTGTCTGTAGCATCATAACTTTTGAACGGATGACCGATTTTAATGTGGATTTAGTCGTATGAAAGCTGACATGATAAATATTGTTCTAAACTACATAAAATGTAGTTGGGAATGAATTTTTATATCTAGAGCAATATATTTTTCCTACCTAGTGGAAATGTTTGACTAGATATTATTTTATCTTTAAATCATTTATCACCAATAAAAAATAAGTTATTCATAGTAGGTGTATACATATGTATTATACATGTATGAGTCAAAGTTGCATTTTTTTTGTAATTTATTTATAAATATTTTTAAATATGTACAGCATCGAAAAAACTGCTGACATTTTTTTACTGACTGACTTACATTTTTGTTAAGTTTTTATTGGGATATAAGACATATTTTTTATCAATATTAGAAGAGGGAGGACAAATTGTGGTTTTAAAGATAGACACTTCCTCATCCGGGGGTTTCACAGCCGCCACCTCAAACGAGCCAAACTGTCCCTTCTCCTCATGTCTCCTCTTGGACAGAGAGGGGTACTGAGGTGCTGTCGTCCTGGTCCAATTGGTTTCCCTGGGACCACAACTCAAAACCCCCGCGCAAAAAGGATTGAACCCTTGGGGGTGATATCTTAACCTGCTCTTTTGTTGTTATAGTTGTGCCATTCAGCGCCAATGCCAGAGGAAGAGAATAAGGACGGAAAAGAACAAGTCGCAGCTGATCCTAGCACAGGGCAACCAGCAGTCGAAGTAAGCTTTTCTTTTAATATTTTAAAAATATATAGCTCAAGTATTACGTAACGCAATTTGGGGGGGTCTCGTAAAACGTTACGATGCGTTACCTACTAAAAACTATAATATACCTTTTTGCGACATTAGGGTAAAAATGATAACTTGAGTGTTACGTAACGTTTAGAGAGGGTCCTTAGCGTCCTTATCACACAACTATCTTTTTGTTATCAATAGGACTATAACTAGGTTTCACAACACGTTGCACCGATTAATACCACTACCTTACTCATTTCTCCAGATCTCGCTGATGTCACGACCGATTCAGAGGGTCAGATAACAAATTAACCTCACCCTCCCTAATCACCTGTGGTGTTTTTGTCACATATATGTATATCTTTTGTTATTAGAAATATCTTTACGTCAGACCTCACGATCCTGACAAACCTGTCTGGATTCATACACATTAATTACCCTTTTCATACAAACACGCCGGTTTCGGAGACTCTTGACACCACCTTCAGCTAACACCAGAGCGATTTGATCGTGGAATGTCAACCTAGGTCTCTACGGGTACCTACATTAGAAAATGTTGCCAAACATTTTTTGCTAATAAAATATCCTTCATTGCAGGGCAAATCTTCGCAATCAGAAATTTTATGGACAAATGCTTCTCTTAGTCCCAGTTTAGATGTCGAGAAGGAAGCACCAGTTGAACCCCAAAAGACATAAAAACAATCTCACCGTGTAGATGTTTGTATTGATTTTTAAATGCAATTTATGGCTAAGCATAAATGAAACTAATAAAACCGTCCATTAAAATAATGTCACACAAACACATTGTTTTTATTTTATACCTGCTGAATTTGTAACGAATTATATGATGAACCAAGATTTTTTCAATGCCAATTGTCAATAAAACATATTATATATAGTATACAAATGGTATAATAACAGCAATCATCAGTGGTGTTTACCAGTAGGTATGGTACAAAAGAAATATTACAGACTAATACATATAATACAATATCAAGTTGTGGATAAAAGTATGTTTCAATATTGAGTTATCATAAAGAACTATAAGCTGGAACATCAAGTGGTGAAGAAAATTATGTCGCGCACGCTTGCCCGAGGCAGCTCTAACATACCGCCCGCTCCAGCAC
>NJDD01003903.1:6167-18064 GCA_002245505.1 Calephelis nemesis | reverse complement strand
TGTCCGCCCGATATGTATAGAGTTATCTGACGATAGACAATCTTATTAACTCTGAAAATAATTGAGCAATGTCTAGTTTAAAGAGTCTTTTATGATAATGGAAGGCAAACAAGCAGACGCATTTCATGATAATAAGAAACTCACGCCGCCTAGAAAAACCAAAGGTGGTAATGGGGCGCTGCCAACCTGAGGCCGGGATGTTGGGCTTCAAGCAAAATTAAGTTTACCGGTTAATTTAACCTCCGAACCAGAACACGTTAACGGCAAGCACTGACGTTATGACGGCAGGAATAGGTAAGGCGGCGGTACCAATCCGGGTGAGTCGCTGCGAAACTAGTATCTATCCTACCACCTAGTAGGATGTCACGGTGTTAGTGACGGTAAGCCTATGCTCGCATTTTACGAGCTGCCTGGCAGGAAGGCAGATGGTCTAGTCTGCAAAAGAGCCCGAACCAACACGGGGCACTATGAGCTATTACTTGACTTCTTAAGTTTTAATTTTCTTTGCGTATTATAAGACGCCTTTGTACTTGGCCTTGTAGACCTACTTCCCTAACTTCACATAAACTAAGGTATTGAACTAAATTTAAATATCGTATTTAACATAAGATTAAAGGCGATGTTATCCCTGTGTACAGCCTCGCTCATTTTAAAAGTAATCACAGAATGCCGTAGAATAATAGTAATAGTACCTAGTACTAACATATCAGGGGTAACATTAGCTACTACGCAAAAGGCATAGGGTAGACGAACGACGTGAATTCCTTGCTTTCAGGCAAACCTTTTACGTCTTGTCTTCTTGCATAAAAAATAGTACAGTCGCCTCTGTGGTCTAGCGGTCCAAGTGTTGGACTTGACTTCATGAGGTCCCGGGTTTACATCCCGGGTCGGGTAACGAAAAGAAAATGTGGTATTTCCAATTTTCTAATTAAAAAAATGTTGCTCGGGATTGGATAAGTGCCCAGCCTTATACACTTATAAGCTTGTGACCTATCACGTTGTGGGACTTAGTGTCTTCGGCTATTCGTGGGTCCCCTGGTTGTGTCTCTGTGTGAGGATACTTTATAGTAGTCACCTGTTGTGGTTCGTGTCTGCTGGATTCACTAGATAGTGGAACGGAGCGCGGCTCTCGAACCATCTCCTTCCGTCTTCGTTTGTTGGCACGGCGTGTGTCGTGACGATTGCGGTTTGTAGTCGTGTGCAACAAGTTATCTGTAATCACAAAACTTAACATTGGAAAGAAAATTCGGCGGATTTCCTTATGATACATATTTGTCGCTTATAGATATTATAGAGACAGAGGATCCGTGAAATATACAACCAGAGACTTAAGCTTATTGCTAGCACCATTTCATCATCATCATCATCATCAGCCGGAGGACGTCCACTGCTGGACATAGGCCTCCCCCAAAGAGCGCCAAAAGTCACGGTAACCAGCCGCTTGTAACCAGCGGACTCCCCGCGACTTTGACCAGATCATCAGTCCACCGGGTGGGAGGTCGTCCAACACTACGTCCTCCGGTACGGGGCCGCCACTCGGGCCACCAATGTGGCCTGCCCATTGCCACTTCAGCTTGCTGACTTTCTGGACTCTGTCGTTTACTCTAGTTCTCTTGCCGATCACCGAATTACAGATCATATCTCGGATCATTTTAGTTTTATTTATACATTTTTAGGATTAAAAACAGCGAACGAACACACGGCTCTCCATTCCAAGAGAGGACCGTGGTCCATATATGTGTGAAGACATCATAGATGTTTCAAGTACCTACGTCACTGTCCTGTGGTCGGGGTGTTAGGCCTATTATGCAAGTCTATCGGATTTTCTCCGGACTGGATCATGATGGCAGTAATAAGGATGATGGTGGATCCTTTCACTGATGAGTTGCAACACCACACTCTATCATCAGTGGCCTTGTTGGTAGTAACATATTTAACCTGCTGAAGGTGAAGAAGGCATATACTAGAAAGACAAATAGGCAGAATGTCTATTCCACTAAGTGGACCACCAACAAAAGGTTCATTAGATACACAATCACACTACTTACACTTTCTAAAATACACTTATACTTTACTACAAGACACTTTATGTAACTTTACAGCAAAGTGGTTTTTGCAGCATCACCCGGATGATGCTTTGTAAAGAGAAACTGGTGTGATATTCAACAAAAATCAAAGTTTTGCAAAGTTAAATATTAATATATTAAATTAAATATTCTGTAATCTTACCATCATCATCATCATGCACGGGCGGCGGAAGCGGATGCGGGGTTGGTGCTTTGGTGATCTGTGCGCGGCGTCCTTCAATGAGGCGGACCAGACATTCCAGTGCTGTTTGTTTGTTCTATACAAAAAAACGATAGATTGCACTAAGGGAGTGCCGGCAGAAGTGAAAACTCAAATATTAACGTTGTGCAGTTTGGATATTTTGGAATGGTCAGGGAATATTTTGCACGAATTGCTTTAATTATCAGTTTGAAAGTACCTACTATCATTTATGTGGGAGAATACAGTATTCATTTATTGCGCTATCGTACACAAACATGACAACACGAACATTCGCGCAAGCGCCCTGCGACGTCTTATTCGCGCAAGCGCCCTGCGCCGTCTCACGAATTTTTGTCTTACAAATCAGGTCACGTGTCCTGCCGCGAGTTTAAAAGTTTTTACCCATTCCAAAAAGAGTGCGCGACGCCGCTAAAAAAGTTTTCACTTCAAAAATCGACTTATCGACTAAATATGATCAACCCCATTTTGGGAAAGGCTAACAGGTTTCTTCTTCATACATTTTTCCCAAGTTTTTCTTTTTTCTTACATGAACTGTTCATTCCCTCAACCCGTCTCTTTCTTACGTAACTTTTTTTTTTAATAGAACTTGCAAAAAAAAAGTATCTTCACGCCCATATAGCGGAAGAAGTAGGCAGAGGCACAACCAGGGCACCCACGATTAGCCGAATACTAGTGTATTCCCACAATGTGATAGGTGGCAAGCCTATCGCCAACCCGGCACATATTTAATCCCGAGCAACGTTTTTTTGGATTAGAAAATTGGAAAACCCCAATTTTCTTTTTGCTACCCGACCCGGGAATCGAACCCGGAACTTGCATTTTTCATAATACACTTTACTTGCATTTTTTACAGCATCTCACAGGATACAGGCTCAACATACAAGCTTCGGATTGATAAGGTATCAATAACAGATCTCTACAGACGTCGTATATTTCCTATAAATAAATCGGTCTGCTTGTTTCCCTTCACATGCAAAAATAAACCTAATAATTACGTACGCGTATTTCTTCCAGAAGAGGCTCAAATGAGGCAGGGTCTGCAGAATCCTTCAACGCCTCCCAGTTTTTATACAGCTTCCGATCTGACAGTCTTACTGAAGATTCCAACTCACGAACTTCTTCATCAATGACGAAAACAAAACATGAGATTTGTTACAATTTATTCTTAGCATATAGCCGTTGCTACTTAATAGAATTCAAAATAGGAAAAGGTTCTTTGTTCGACGCCTATATAGCTATGTTTCAGCCCTTTCTACGTCATTTATGAACGCATTTCTTTATGATAACGGAAGGCAAACAAGCAGACGGATTCCCTGATGGTAAGAAATTCACGACGCTTAGAGGCACCAAAGGTGGAAATGGTGCGTTGCCGACCTGAGACCGGGATGTTAGGCCTCGAGCAAAAATAAGTTTACCGGCTACCTTACCCTCTAAACCGGATCACGTCAACGGCAAGCATTGGACGTTATGACGGCAGGAATAAATAGAGCGGTGGTACCAATCCGGGCGAGTCGCTGCGAAATTGTACCACCTAGTAGGATGTCACGGTTTTAGTGTCGGTAAGTCTATACTCGCCTTTTACGAGCTGCCTGCTGCCTAGCAGGGAGGCAGATGGTCTATTCTGCAAAAGAGTCCGGACCAACACGGGGAAAAATTTGAAATTTGACTGCATTCAAATTATATTTCGAAAGTAGGTACAGGTCAAAATTTAAAAAAATAAAAATCTAAATCAATTTAATTGGCTTAGATCTTTCTCCAACAAGACTCCAACATTTTAAAATTACAAAATCTGATTAAAATCGATTAACTTTGATAAACAACAAGAACCAAGGCCATGATACATTACATCGCATATTTTATTGCAGGTGTTTCTTTATATTATCTTAGGCTGCCGCAAATCTTAAAGACCCAGGACACATAATACCTATCAAAATACCTTTGCCACTGCGATAAGTACAAAATTTAAATAAAACTATATATGAATCATAACAATATTGTATTCAATGTAAGGCTGGCCACACACTTGCCTTTTACGTGCGGATACCGCATTTAAAATTCGAAATTCCGTGAGACTATCGCAAAGGTCCGGTTTTTTCAGAATATTATACGACCTGTACTTAAACACAGATATATAAATAAGATCAAATTTCGGCTTCTCATATCATTTATATACCTATTTGATATTACCCACCTAGGAAAGTGTAAAAAAAGGAACGCTTTTCACTAGGTGCAGTGCTAGCAAAGTACATTACAACCTAACTAGTATGTATGGTGTGTTAAGTGGGAGTTTTCATACAAATTTATTTAACTACCGCGTTTGCGATATGATCATCCAAATGTATCCAAATGTATATCAATCCAAATGTATGGATTTCTATAGTTGTTTCAATTATCCGTTGCATGCGTTGAACAATACCTAACTCCACGTAATTTGGTACGTGATAGTAAATTCTTTAAAAACTTACACATAGCACTGAATGAATAATGAAAAAAAAATTACGGCGGCCGAGCTAAAGAGTATGCGAACGCTGCGTACAAGATGGCGTCATTACGTATTTTGCGTTCTTACGACTGAACGCACAGCGTAAAAAAATCCAAATGGATTTAGATTTCATTTTTTGAAAAAAAAACTAGTATTTCTTTATAACCATTTTGAATGAAATAAAAAAATTAAAAAAAATATCTTTAGGCCCGTATCCCCGAAGTCGTAGACAGAGGTACAACTAACGCACTCACGAAAAGACCCACATTGAGATTGGTGACCAGCCTAACAACAACCGGACACATATCAAATCTATCTAAATTGAAAAATCACATTAACTTTTAATTGCGCGACTCCGAAATCGAAACCAGGACCTCTTGAAGTCAAGTCCGGCACTGGCCCGCTAGACCTGAGAGGCAAATAGAAAACATTAAAGTTTCCCAATCACATTCCTGATCAGGAAACCTAACAAGGAAATCGTATTTGTGCAACCAGCCTTAAGCCAGATTAAGAATAATAAACAAGAATAAACTCGGGGTCCGTAGGTAGTTGTATTCAAAGCCCTTGATTTTACTTGGAAACTTGCGGGCCTGTGCATTTTTTTTCAACCAAAAAAATACTTCTCAACATATCACTGATAGATAAATTTTATCTCCATTTCTCACATTATCACTCTCCCTTTACGACACCTACCGGATTCCCTCAGCCGAGAGATATGTGACGTTAGATGTGCCCGCTGTTCCTTCAGTGCTCGCCGTTGGACCTTCGCCCGCGTGGCCACCTCGTTTGCGTTTCTGGCTTCTGCCGCCAAAGCTGCTACTTCCCTCGCTTCGCGTTCTAATCGACGTTCCAATTCACTGTTCAGAAAAAATATTTCATTGCCATCAGTACCCAAAGTTATGAGATAAATCAGTTTTATAAGATACGACTACCAATAAGCAGACAGAATCAATAGTGCTTTGAATGTAAGATTTAATTTCGTGACGTCCCGGGTTCGATCCCCGTGCCCGACAACAAAAACAAAATGAGTTTTTTTCAATTTTCTAACATAAATAACGTTGCTCTGGGATTATTTGCCCGGTTGACGTTAAGTTTGCCATCTATCACATTGTGGGACGTGTCTTAGGCTAGTAGTGGGCGACCTGGTTGTGTCTCTACCTAAATCTTCAGGGTTACAGACGTTAAGATATATTTTCTTTAAATTTGACCAAAATAGGTTACGTAGAAGCGCAAATAGCTTCGATTAAAGAAAAATTTTAACGGCCACCGTATTTAAAGACAAATACATATAAAGATATAATTCTCAGATAGGATTTGAGCTGATTTCCTTTGAGGCGTTTCTCGCTGACGAATGGTCTAAAAGTTCTGTGTAACACCAGAGATTAGTAAATATATTGTCTTTGGTAACAAACACTATTAAATGAGTTTGTCATTGCAGATGAAATGTACTGTACCGTGGCCGGTAGGTACTTGCGATTCTTTCAAAATATTCATCACCTATCCCGTGCTTGGTATAAATTTCCAAATTTGTGAAAAATGTAATGGTTTGTATTTTGTAATTTGGTGGTATAACTAGCCAGATCTTGAATTGAATTTAAATAAATCGTCATGAGAAGCAACAGCTTCCAAATTGAAATTTAAGTATTTTCACACCCGTATCCTCGAACAAGTAGGCAGAAACACAACCAAGTCCCCTGCGGGCCCTGCCTTTGGCCAAAGCTACTTTGTGCCACAATGTCATAGGTGAGAAACCTATCGCCAACCGAGCACTTATCATACTTCTGGAAATTTCTTTTTTATTAGAAAGAAAAACACATTTAACTCAACTCGCGAATGTAACCCAAGACATCATAAAAAATATTGAAATTTGTTGATCAAGTAAAACTTCTGAGGATTTAGAATTTCGTTGGAAATTCGGACAAAATATACAGTAAATTACCTCGGGTATTCCCCTGTGACTTTAGCATATGACTGTATGTTTCGTATGACCTCGACGAGGTGATGCAGCTGTGTGCAGAATTCTGGTAATTGCTCCGGGGTTAAGTACTGACCGCTATACCTATAAAAAGAAAACTTCTTATTAGAACTCATATTTCATGTAGACTGGTGATGACTCTGACGACTTCATCACCCGTTATTAGGATAATCAATTATGCTTCTGAATTATTCCATTAATGCAAGCAGTTTGACTACTGACTCGTAGTCCTACAACCGCTTGCTCGAAATAATGCCTCCTTTTACTATTTCCTATCGCTATAACGCCAATACTCTTCATAGTTACATAACGATTTGGATGGAGCTGGTAAACTTACTTAGGAAGAGGTTTAACATGACACTCTTAGGCCAGCAATAACAAAATGCCTGCATAACGTTCACGCCCATTATAACGTTCATAGGTTTACTGATGTGATGGGTGATATGTTATGAATTACTTCATGAATTTAATTAATAAGAAATATTGGATCTATCCTTAATCCAGTGATCTAATAATTGTAATTTGGATGACGATGGTAGTTTTATTTTCAGGAGCAAAGACACGGTTCTCTTGATGATATTATTTGTTACCGACATTCTTACTAAGGTGAAATAAGTCAACTTTGGTGGCATTTTGTACAATTTTGTTCAGTGAAAGTGCAAAAATGAAATAATCATGAAGGAATTAGCGTATTTTTTTTAGATTTTTGCATTGGTTTTTGCAATATTCAAGTTTATGTTTGCATCAAAATATATGAATATTAAAAATCGGACAAAAATTATTCAAATGAGTGGTAAGGCAAAATAGAAAGTAATGTCAGGGTTTTAGGAAATTGATAGATACCATTGATGTTGTAGGTGCGTTGATGTCTTGTGACGAAGGTGTTAGGCCAAATTTATTATTCTACCAAGTACGCTACCCTCCAGACCGAAAAATGAAGGGGTAGGATCCCTATCCGGACGAGTTGCCCCAGGGCACACTACCACCATAGTACCATCATCGTATGTACTCAGTTACTTTTGGGAGTTGGCAGACAGGAAGGCAGCTTGGTCTGTTCAACACAGAGGACCCGGGCCAACACGAGGAAAGTTAGGGGGCGTTCAAGTATTACGCAACGCAATTTGGAGAGAGGGGGGAACTCGTAATACGTTACGATGCGTTACTGGGGCAGGTCTTTCTTACAAAACGTTACGTAACGTTGTTTTTTTTAATGAAAAAATTAGAGAATAAAAACTCCTAAATTGGCAACCCTTTTCGTTTATATTGCAGGGAAATCTCTAGATTACATAGTAATGTTATAATGTGATTTCGTTGTAAGTATTTGTTAGTGTTTATGCAGAAGCACAGTGCTGTCGTATACGCCGGCGTCAACGTGGAACCTAACAGTTTCGGTAAGGAAGAAGCTGCTGGGTACAGCAGACAGTACACATATCCATAAGGAGCGGGAAATACACATCTTCCACAGCGAACACCCATGCTTATGATTTCGAATCACTTTTATCAATACTCAAACCCTTAATGATGACAGAATCGAACACCGTCAAGCCAGTAATCATCTTTGTAGATGGTGGGCCGGACGAAAACCCGCGTAAAGGATAAAAACTATGCTATAGTTTTTTGCGACTTTAGGGTAAAAATGCTCACTTGAGTGTTACGTAACGTTTAGAGAGGGGGAGGAAGTCAAAAATCTTCAAATATTGCGGTATGTATTACTTGAAAGATCCTTTATGTAGCATCACCACACTGTGTCCCTAGATTTATTCATTTCGATTTTTTAACTGCTTCCCATTATTGAAGCAATTTTAGAACTAACCTAACAAAACGCAAAAATAACCTCATATCGATATTAGCAGCTAACTGAGCATGGTCTAGTGGAACACTGGAGCCACTAGCTTGAGATGGAGCCTCGACTTCCTCTTCGCACGAGCTCCCGCAGCCTATGCTCTCACTCATACTGGAACAAAACACTTCAGGACATATCACACAAAATATTTCTTTACTTTGATTTAGGTATGTAATTATACTCCTTTTAATGTTAGAGGTCAGCGAACAAACACACGGCTCACGGATTAACACCATTGATGTTATAGGGATTGAAGGCCTATTGTGCAAGTCTACCGGCTACCCCAGGCTCCAGACCGGAACAAGACCCTCATTATGGCAGCAGGAATAGATAAAGAGGTGGATCCTTATATGGACAAGTTTCTGTAATCTACCACCAGAGGTTAAACCTATATTTCAACCTGTGCTCGCTCCTTTTACGAGCTTACAAATACGTACCAATCCTAAGAAGCTGCTGTAAAAGACTATCACCTGGTTAGGACTGATTACATTACTGGAATAATCTAATAATCACTAATGTTAGATGCTCTCATCACATCCGTAAGTAAGAAGTATTAGGCTTTTACTCTAATACCTGTTCCGGCGAACCTCGTTCCACCCGTTTAACTTGTAATGGGAAAACTTAAAATGTTTTTTTTATTTCCTCGAAGTCAACCGGGATATAAAGCAGGTGTCCTATGTCCATCTCCTGGTTCTAAATTACCTCCGCATAAATTTTCAGCCAAATCGGTTCAGCCATTCTTGAGTTATAAATACTGTAACTAAAAGTACTTTCTTGTAGAAATCGTAAAAACCTTTCCAATATTTAGGTAGATAATCTAGTAGATACATAAATATCCTTAGACGAGTTACAAAAATTTACTCTATACCCAAAGTAAGCAAATGTCATATGCTTGTGTTGTGGGTCAGTCAACTCTGCTGATACATAGATATACTTAAAAAGATAACCAATAAGTTTAATAAACACCCAGACCCGGAATCGCAGACATCTAAATGTTCATCACATAAATATCCCCGTCGGGAATCGAACCCGAGCCTCGCGGTTGGTCGGTGGAGTTAGGCATGTACGCTAACCTCTCGAACACCACGGCGCGAGTATCGAGTGTACATAATTATTAGCTAGGTACATCATTGAAATACTTCACTGTGACACCTATAGGTCATACAACTCGTCGGGATTCGTACCACCGTCCAACCTATTACTGCTGACACATCTGTGCTTCTCATTGTTGTGTACCGTCACAGAAGTGTAGTTGGATATTAAAACAACAGGTTGGCAATGCGCCATTAGTGTTACACAATACTACTACTAGGTTTTAAAAAAATCTTACCCTGTAGAAGTAAACGATAGGTTTTTGTCCAGGGTGGTGTATCGATGTTCGCCGCGGAGTTTTCCTATCAATCTTCCCAAAAGCCGAGATTGTTTGCCGCTCCCCCCGTTGTCCATATTACTGTAACCTTGTATGGCTAAATTATACATATATATACACAAAAAAGCGAAGTACTGCAGTTGGTAACCTTATTCGCATCAGTGAGATCAGAGAGAGATTATATCGAGTTAAGTGTATCGAAGGAAAGTATTGATGAAAAAATGAGAAGTAGTGTGCTACGTTGACCCGGTCATTTGGAAGTAATAGCAGATGAAAGATTGACAAAACATATACCTACTAAACAATACAAATATGAATGGATTTAGGTGATTTAGGTTTTTCACTGCTTTCCAAAACCAGTGAGTTTGTGCGAAATAAGTTTGTTTTCCCCGCGTTGGTCCGAGCTCCTTTGCAGAATAGACCATCTGCCTTCCTGCCAGGCAGCTCATAAAAGGCGAACATGGGCTTACCGTCACTAATACCGTAACATCTGACTAGGTGGTAGAGTTTTGTAGCGACTCACCCGGATTGGTACCACCGCCTTACCTATTCCTGCCGCCATAACATCATGTCATGGTTCGGAGAGTAAGGTAAGCCGGTAAACTTACTTTTGCTCGAGGCCTAACATCCCGGCCTCAGGTTTGCAACGCACAATTACCACTTTTGGTGTCGCTAGGCGGTGTGAATTTCTTACCATCACGAAATCCGTCTGCTTGTTTGCCTTCCAATATCATAAAAAAAGTTATTATTGTGGGCAAGCAGATCTGCTAGGATCATGACACGTGGCATTCGATACCCTCTACCTACCACACAAGGGACTTTGCATGAAGATATGAATATTTAAAAACATTGACATGGTTTTGTACGCTTCGGTAGCTTGAATTTTGCCCAATTGATCTTCATTTTGACATATTATGATCATACAATACTTGTCAAGAAATATTTAACGTAAGCAAAACGATAAGCATTCCTTAAGGGTTAGGGGAATACTCCCCTAGCACTTAAGGGATCATGAAGAGACTAAAGAAGTAAAAAGTATTGTATCCCGTACCCGTATCCCGAAGAGGTAGCCAGAGGTACAAACAGAACACCCACGAATGATCGACACTAAGTCCCACAATCGGGCTAATATCCGATCCCGGGCAACGTTGTTTTTATTAGAAACTAGCTGATCCGGCGATCTTCGTTTTACCCGTTCAGTTTGTATAGGAAAAAATATTGTTTTTATGATACTGGAAGGCAAATTTTTTTGTGCTGTTGGAAGGCAAACAAGCAGACGGATTTCCTGATGGTAAGAAATTCACGCTTCCTAGAGACACCAAAGATGGTAAAGGTGTGTTGCCAACCTTAGACTGGGATGTTAGGCCTCTAGCAAAAGTAAGTTTACCGGCTACTTTATCCTCCAAACCGGAACACGTCAACAGCAAGCGCTGACAGTATGGCGGCAGGAATAGGTAAGGCGGTGGTACCAATCCGGGCGAGTCCCTGCGAGACTACCATCTAGTAGTATTTCAGTTATTTTTTTGATGAAAGTTAAAATAAACTTACGTGAAATTTATTTAAATATAGCCACAGATGAAAAATATTGCAACATTATTATGATCTAATTGCCAGGTACCCCATTTCAATTTATATTATTTTTGTTAAAACCATCAAAAATTTGGGATCGCCATTTTGATTTTGATAGCAAATGTCAGCAGTCAATGTCATGTTGTGTCATGTCGATTCATGTGTCACGGCTACATTGCTCCATTAAAAACAAAAAATATATATAATAGTTCAGTTTATTTAGGTAAGGACATCAAAAATGAGAACTTATATTATATCTATGACAACAATCAAAATCAAACTTAGCTTTCGACAGTTAACTATTCCCAATCCGCCTTATTCCAAAAAAACACTCTAGTACCAGGTTTAAACCAAGACCAAAAAGTCTAGG
>NJDD01003902.1:247563-261857 GCA_002245505.1 Calephelis nemesis | reverse complement strand
GTGTGTTTTTTTTTGATATTGGAAGGCAATCAAGGAGACGGATTAATTCCCGTCGCCTAGAGACACCAAAGGTGGTAATGGTGCGTTGCCAGCCTGAGGCCGGGATGTTAGGCCTTGAGCAAAAGTAAGTATACCGGCTACCTTACCCTCCGAACCGGAACACGTCACTACGTTATGGCGGCAGGAATAGGTAAGGCGGTGGTACCAATCCGGGTGAGTCGCTGCGAAACTCTATTACCTAGTCAGATGTCACGGTGCTAGTGACGGTAAGCCTTTGCTCGCCTTTTACGAGCTGCTTGGCACAGGAAGGCAGATGGTCTATTCTGCATAGGAGCCCGGACCAACACGGACCAACCAACCAGTTTAAAGAATTATTACTGTACTCTGTGGTTCCCAGGTTGGAGACCGAGCATTACCATCCAAGGTGTCTGCAGGCGATAACATATTATTATCGTCAGTAAATCTGTCTACTATGTGTCTATAAGGCAAGTATATTCACGCCCGAATCCCTGGATAGATTGGCTGAGGTAGAAGCCAGGGCACCCAGATTAGCCAAAGGTACCTACTGCAGTCTCAAAAAATGTTAGCTAGAAAAAATATCGCCAACCGGCACTGGTAAAATTCTTGGAATCATTGTTTTTAGTAGAAAAAAAAAACACACAATTTCGAGTTACCCGACCCGGGATTCGAAGACGTGGCTTAATATAGTAAATGCGAATGTCGGACCCCTAGACCATGGGTTGACTGTACAAAAAAAAGTATCTTTACGCCCATATCTCCGAAGAGTCGAAGAGTTCCGAGAAGAGAGAAGAGAGGCAGAGACACAACCAGTCACGACTAGCCGAAGACACTAAGTTCCACAATATGATAGGTGACTAGCCTATCGCCAATCGCGCACATATCCAATTCCGAGTAACATTTATTTGTTAGAAAATTGGAAAAAAACTGCATTCTCTTTTTATTGCCCGACCCGTGAATCAAACCCGGGACATCATTAATTGAAATCCAACACCTGATCCGTTAGGCCACAGAAACGATAAGGTAAATGAATAAAGCAACGATTTCAATAGTAGGTGTGAAATACATTCCCCAAATATCTTCCAACGACAAGGGCTTCCGTAAGGGAGGACAAGTGACACCGGAAATGATAGATAGACACCCGGTGACAACGCGAGCGTCCTCTATAGCATTTTTATCGGATGTTTCAAAACGCGGAAGTTTAGAATATTTCCTGGGACATTTTTTATGAATTCGATATTTATTTATGTGAACATTATATTATGTTTTCTTTGTCCAACACAAAGGGCCCGGTCTTTAAGTCCTTATGAATAAATTGAGTAGATGACCGATATAGGTATTTTTTAATAAAAATTACATGCCTAGTTTAACAAGAAAAATATGCGAACTTGTCTATATTTATAAAATAGCATGTCCTAACTGACACTAAGGACGGAATTTTGGATGTGTGTGCCAAATTTCATTAAAATCGGTTTGAGCAGCTTTTGCGTGAAAGAGTAACCAACAGCCATATAAACTTTCGCATTTATAAGATTAATAGTATAGGATTCCTTGTATGTTTAGAATTCACCATTGCCAGACGCTATTTGTTTGGTGTGGATGGTGGATGAGCCAGTAATCTTATATATGTAAAAGGCTTAAAATGTATTTTAATAGCAGGCAGCTCTTCTGATAACTTGAAATACCATTCACCTGTAGAAGTTACTGGTGCAACGTTGTTTTATATTGTATTAGACAATGTAACTAGTCTACTGGCTCCCACCCCCTTTTTCGTGGAACATTACAATACCGAGCACTAACACTATGACGTCAGGAATAAGTAAATTGGTGATACTAAGGACTATAATACTCAATCGGGTGATCTGCTGTAAAGTGTAATAATTAGATAAAAATAATAGATTACCACCAGAGGCCGTCATATGCTAAAGACGATGGGAATCGAACCCGATCGTCGCGGTTAGGCATGTACGTTAGCCACTCGATCAACGTGGTGGTCTATATTTAAAAAGAAAAAAATGCAGACTGGAATCAAAAATTCGTCTTTCGTTGACAATGCTGTGCCATTTGAACCACTATGGAGTCATAGTGTTCGTTTAATTTTTTAATTTTTTGATGTTGTATGTCCGTCCGTTATGTATGTCCGTGTATGTATATGTGTATATACCTGTATGTAGTACTTGTGTATGTTGCCAAGTCCCTTGTGGGGAAACAGAGTATCAAGTGCCAAATGTTATTTGCTTACTCTTTTCTTACAACACGGTTTTGGAAAGTCTTGATATTCCATTTCCATCCATCCATTCCATCGAAGTTTTTTCATAATTATTGAATTTCGTGTACATATTGAGTGAAATTAGTCAATTTTGGTGGTATTTTGTATAATTTTGTTCAGTAAAAGTGCACAAATGAAATAATCATAAAGAAATTAGTGTATCGTGTATTTCCTCGTTGCCGCCAAATCTCCTTACATGAGCTTGTGTAATGAGGCCGCTGCTTTACCCAAGAGCCTGACATGACTTACCTACTGACGACTTATGACTAATAATTATAATTGATTTAAAATTTTATGCAAATTTCTACTTGACGAATGGCAAAATACTAACGTGAAGGCCAAAACTTAAAAAAAGAAGAAAGACAACGTAAAATCGGGAATTTGTGTTTGAACTTTTCCAAACAAGATATTATCTGAACTATTGTAGGTAATATTAATAATAGTAGAGTTGCCAACACTTCGTAAATGGAAAGTGTTGTTGAATCCCAATCCTATCTAAAAATTTGACTGGTTCTTTAAATGTTAACCTGCATATTCGCATTCATTTTAGACGAATACGCAGTTAGGTAAATATGACGGAACAAACAATGCCAAATGAATTGCGATGTGCACAAAAATCTACAATTGTAATATCTACAGTACTTACTTGGTCGTTTTTCATTTTCGGAGTCTGTGTCGTCCCATTTGACGAATGTGGTGTGTTTTTGGCGCGAACACTCTATCCAGTACGCCGAAGTTATGATCAGGTCGTGGGGGTTCTCCTCGCAGAATTCATCTAAACAAAAAACACTAGCTTATAAATATGATACACAATCTGTAAAAAAAAATTAACCTCCATTTCAACAATCGAACAATTTTGCATTTTTTTATCTTAGTTATTGTCAGTGGAAGGTTCTTATGAATAGAAAAATAGGCAAAATTGCAGGGAAAATGGGAAAAACAATATTTATTTTTTCCGTACTGTTAAAATCTGTTATCAAGCGATACAAAGTTTGCTGGGGGGCTAGTTACATATAATACGAAATACAAAGGGGCATTTTTAATACTTCGGATTGGAACCCAAGATATTTTTACCGCAATATCGTTAGTGTTCGTCAATAAACGCATTAATACTAACTTTGCATTCTGTCATCAGGTAACTTGTTTCAGTTAAAATTTTAGTCTTATATAAATTTAAAATTAACTTAAAAATTAAAAAAAAAACTCCCGACACAAGAATTTCATTTCCTTTAAAAAATTTAAAAATTCAGTTAGTTTCTCCACTTTCACCCCCACAACTTTTAAACGGCTTAACCGATTTTCATCAAACATGGCTAAGAACACTTACACATAAGTTACCTTAAATATAAATAAAACTAAATTGAAATCACTGCATCCGTTCGGAAGTTATGATGCCACAGACAGACAGACACGTCAAACTTAAAACACCCCGCTTTTTGCGTCGGTGGTAAAAAAATAAGGCTGACTGACTCACTATCAAAGTACATCCGAAACCGGTAAAAAATTTCACTGGAGTTTAAATAATAATATCTAGTTATTAAAAATAACATTAACCATTTTGTTATTCGTTAAAATAAGAGAAGGCATTCACGCTACAGTTCAAGATATTGAAATCTACAGACCGTGTGTTTGAAAACAGCCCTCCTTTTTACGCAGTCGAGTAAAAATACTTTCAAGGTAGAACATAAATATTGAATTGAAATCTGAAGTAAACTTCGCTCATTTGTGTCAGGAATCGATAAAATACGAATGAAAGATGAATCTCATCCCCGTAACATTTTTATTTGATGAAGACGATCTCTTCGCTTATTATGCAGAGGAATATAATTTCATGACAGTTATGTTATTTTGTGTCCATGTTTATTTCATTCATTGTATTAAATTACTACATAGTATAAAACAAAGTCATTTTCTCTGTTCTTATTTATTTATTTAAACTTTATTGTACACAAATAAAAATTGTGAGTACAAAAGGAACTTAATGCTAAATGCATTCTCTCCCAGTCAACCTTTAGGCTAACAGAGATCAAGTATGTAGGTACCGAATAACCAAAACAGAATAATACAAATAAATTTGAATTTTAATACACATATAAAAAAAAATCCAGTAATATATAACTACATAGCATATGTACCTTTTTCCTTGGCTTATGTTCCTTTGTATGCTTAATCTTTAAAACTGCGCAACGGATTTCGATGCGGTTTTTTTTATAGATAAAGTGACTGAGGAGGAAGGAGCACATGTATGTTTTATATTCGTGCGAAGCCGTTACGGGCTGCTAGTATAATATATATAAAATATAAACACTCTACAGGAGTTTTGGCGCCATCGAGGGCAAGACAGTAGCAGTTTTTTCATAATGATTGAATTTTGTGTACATATTGAGTTGAATTAGTCGATGTTGGTAGCAGTTTGTACAATTTTGTCCACTCATAGTGCACAAGTTAAGTAAATTATTGAATTTTGTGTACATATTGAGTCAAGTTAGTCGATGTTGGTGTCATTTTGTACAATTTTGTTTAGTTACAGTGCACAGTGAAGTCATCTATTGAATTTTATATACATATTGAGTCAAATTAGTCGATGTTCGTGGCAGTTTGTACAATTTTGTTTAGTTACAATGTACAAGTGAAGTCAGCTATTGAACTTTACATACATATTGAGTCAAATTACTCGATGTTGGTGGCATTTCTACAATACAAGTGAAGTGAAGTGAAGTTAACTATTGAATTTCGTTTGCATATTGAACAATTTTGGTGGTTGTTTATACAATTTTATTCAGTGATGACGACATATAGCTAATCTTCAGGCTATAGTATATATATCTATATACAGGCTGTCAAAAAAGTAGTGTCAAGCAGAATCCCAGATATAGGACGCCCCTTGGACATTTTATGTTCTGTGACTTTACACAGTTTTCGAATTATTATTTTTTTCATGTATTTTTGAATATTTTGCACTAAATTGCAATTTTATGTTTTTTAAGTAGAGCTTAAAACTTTTTCGTAGTCTCATTTTTTGTAACTATAAAAAAAGTACTTAATTGGAATTATTTATTAAAATTAATGTTCAAATACATCAAGGTGGATAATTAACGTTAAATTACGATCAGCTCACAATAGAGTTCTTCCATCCCAACACCGCTAAAATCATAAACTGATTACTAATTGCAAATAGTTTTTCTTATGATAACCTAGATTGTCCTCTACCGGTACTAACCTCGGTAATAACTAGGTTACAGAAAGTCACAAATAATAATATTATAATTAAAAATTTTCAAAGAAACCCGACAAAACCAGACGTAGATAAAAACCATCTCGAACACGTCAGGTTTTAAACAAAAAAAATCAATATCAATATCATATCAAAGAAGCCCAAACTTTAATGATCATTTGGTACACTTATTTAAATTATTTTGGTATATCCAGTCAAATACGTTAGTATAAGATACACCTAATCTGTTTTTTTATGTTATAGGAAGACAAACAAGCAGACGGATTTCCTAATGGTTAGAAATTCATGCCGCCTAGAGACACTAAAGGTGGTAATGGTGCGTTGCCAACCTGAGGTCGGGATGTTAGGCCTCGCGCAAAAGTAAGTTTACAAGCTACCTACCCTCCGAACCGGAACACGTCATGACGTTATGGCGGCAGGAATAGGTAAGGCGGTGGTACCAATCCAGGCGAGTCGCTGCGAAACTCTACCACCTAGTCAGATGTGACGGTGTAAGTGACAGTAAGCCTATGCTCGCCTATTACGAGCTGCCTGGCACAGGAAGGCAGATGGTCTATTCTGCACAGTATAAGTGCTTAATTTTTTTAGTCAGTGTTGAGTGTATCTGATGAAAGTTATCTACACAAGAAAATAGTGACTAAAATGACTTATGATGTTGAACATAGTGGTGCGTTTTCACATTTTAATGAACTCATTTATTTAAAAAAACGTTTGCGAACCACCAAATAATGCACCTACTTAGCTGCTCAATCATTTAGTGATTTTACTAATTAAAAAAGAAAAAAACTGTTACACGAAGGTATTCGGATGAAAAGACATGTCAAATTATCTATAAGTACATATAATAAATCTGTAGAAGGATCAATTATGTAAATAATAAATAGCAGGGGGTGTTACTGGATCGATACCAGTCCCAAATATGTGATTAAAAAAATTGTTGTCTGTCTGTCTGTATGTTCAGGCATCACGTGAAAACTAACGGTTCGATTTCGATGAAACCTGGCATAATTATACCTTATTATCCAGGGCATAAAACAGGATACTTTTTATCCTGGAGAAATATGTACGTAGAAAAAAATATCTTAATTTTTCAGTTTTAGACCGACATCCGCGCGGACGGAGTCGGGCGGAAGCTAGTTGAAAAATAAAAGTTATTTGAGTCACAACTCTTTGTATGGATATCTTTTGTTAGATGTAACTTAATTTAACTATTATTTATACATGTATCACTGCAAATAACCAGCACTTCTAAACCTTGCTACTTAATAGAAGAAACAGCAGAATATACTGGCAACCAGAATAAGAAAAATGGCATCGTTTATTCCAGACAAAAAACAGCGAAACAATTTCTTCGGCAAACAAAATTTCATCAATAAGTTCGTTACTGAAGGCAAAAACTTATCAATGTAAACTTTAGTCGATAAATCTGAACCAGAAATTGGACACTTTTATCGCCATTACTGAAACCTAGACAATGAAATATTTATACAGACGTAGCTCCAGCGGTAAATAGCAGGAAATATTCTGCGCACAAAGGCACATGTATTCCGGATGCAAGTGTATGTTGCTTTAACCCTTTTTAAATATTTTATTGACGTGAAATGTTACTTCACGACTCGCATAAATTTATTATACTACTGTAATGTAATATACAGTATTCTATCTTCATACAAATGGACGAAAATTCGTTTATACGCGTCTTAGATTCGGTAGACACTCGGTATGCAATTTTTCGATCGCATTTTTTGTTTTGTAACTAAGCATAACAAATCGCATTTGTGGATATTATTTTGGTTTAATAAGCCCTACTTTAGTTTAGTATTTACTATTTATGACAAAAAATATTATTCACTACTAGCTGACCCAGCGAACTTCGTACCGCCTTAGCGTAGCAATGACAGAATGATAGAAGAATGTAAATGGTATAAGAATGTAAATGATATAAGAATAGTAGAAACTACTTTATTTTGTATATAGCTGACCTATCTTACGTATGAGTACCTATTCAATTTGAACTGCAAAATTAAATGTATATTTTTCAATGTTTCTGAGAGATTTTCTTAATATTTTTTTCGTAAGAACCTTCTCCTAATAATGACAAATACAACAAAAAAAAAATTAGTGAAATCGGTCCAGCCATTCATGCGTGATGCCGTGACCAAGAAAAACGGGTTTCATTTTTATATATATAGACATTAAGTTATCTTTAGCTTCGTTTGAACAGTTAAGGATGGTTTTTTTTATAAAATTTGGTAATCGGAAACATGATGACTAAAATAGTCATATTAAACACTTGCTCAAGCCCTAACAGGGCCAAGTGATAATATTGTACATTACATTACAGTGTTTGTAGTTTTTATAATAAATGCATTGCCTCTATGGTCTAGCGGTCCAGTTGTTATACTTGCCTGCATGACGTTCCGGGTTCGATTCCCGGGTCGTACAATAAAAAGAAAATTTGGTTTTTCCAATTTAAAAAAAAACCTTGCTCGGGATTGGATATGTGTCCGGTTGGCGATAGGCTTGTTACCTATCACATTGTGGGATTTAGTGTCTCGGCTAGTCGTAGGTGTCCTGGTTGTGACTCTCTCCATCTCTTTGGGAATATAGGCGTGAAGATACTTTACTGTGATAATCGTGAAAAGATATTTTAATATCTTTAGGGCTCACCACATACATTAAGACTCATACACATTTTATGGTATCTATAGGCCAAGGCTGTCATCACATAACAATATTACAGGTAAGAAGACAGGTTTTCTGAAGGTAGGATATTCAAATTGCCCATGTATATAAATTCAATCGTCGCCAATGTAATAAATTATATCTACCAGCATCTAGATCCGCATTCTTTAATAAAAATTGTAGCCAATTGTTAGTTAAGATATATAACAAGTTGCCAGATAAGTTAAAAATTCTCCCAATTAATAAATTTTAAAAAAGCTTTATGAATACTTGAATGACAAATGTTTCCACTCAGTAAAAGATTATTTTAAAGATAAGATGTAGGTCAGATTATCACGTTATTATTGTATTATTATTTGACGTTTTTTTATTAATATTGTTAGAATGACGACATGTAGAATAATTAACATATATTTTTTTAATAATTTAACTTTAATGATGATGTTCTATGTAATTTGACATGTGTTGTTTATTTGTTAATTAATCAAACTCCTATTATAGGTCGTTGATTGATTATAAAGAAAAGTAATGATTTTTGCACGCCAGTAAATTGGCAAAAAAGAAATAAGGGTGACATATGATGTTAAAAATACGCATTTATTTTTTGTAATATCATATTATCGTCGCTTATATTACAACACCGCGAATATGCATTTTCGCTACTTTACGTTGGTAGAGATTCGCGCTGCTTATGTCATAATCGACAAATGACAACATTCGCGGTGATACAATTTTTGAGATAACGGCCTCTTATTGGCCGTTTTATTAGTAGTACCTGGATGACCGAGCTTTGCTCGTTTTTTTTTGTTTTTTTATAAATTGTGTTTTTTGGAAATTATATTTAAGTACGAAATACACAATTAGTCTAACCTCAAAGCAAACAATCATTGACTTCGTTACTTAACAACGGACTTCGTTACTTAACAACGCCATCTGCTGGAACTTTAATTATTCGCCAAAAAATAGTATTATTATTCGCCAATAGATGTCAGGAAGAGTCATAATAAATTGGGACTACTCAAACGCCTCCTATTTGTTAAAAAAGTAAGTTTAAGTCGATAAAACACGATTAAAACACGAATATGACATTTTCTAAAAATGATTTCTAGCTAGATCGATTTATCGCCCCCGAAACCCCCTATATACTAAATTTCATGAAAATCGTTGGAGCCGATTCCGAGATTCCAATTATATATATACAAGAATTGCTCGTTTAAAGGTATAAGATATTATTGATCATAAAGGTGTAGAATTTATTTCTTTATCCGGTAAATTAAATAAGCGTAACGTGAAAAATGCATATTCGCTGTGTTGTAATATAAGCGACGATATTTTACCCTATTTATACAAAATAATTAAGTTTGAAGTATTACCGCAGATATCAATGCAAATGGTTTGTCGAAAAACCAAACATCTTACATGTGTCATCTCCAAGTTATATTTTCTAATACCTACATAATATCTTTAAATATAACAAGCAATGACTAGACTGTACATTTTCACATTTTGTTTTTAACCAACTTCAGAAAAGGAGGCTACTTAAGAGAAACAAAACTCCTGTAATTTTTATGTATGTTAATACATAAAACAACAAAACTCCTGTAATTTTTATGTATGTTAATGCATAAAAATTACAGGAGTTTTGTTTCTTAGTCGCTTGTAAAGTAATCTTAAAAGTTTTTTTTATTTGAAAGAGGGTACTTTATTGGTGCTCTCATTGCTATTTAGTCTGATTCTGCTGATAGGATTCCAGAGAAATCTAGGAAAATTTCTAAATTTTTGTGTACTTATTTAACATACTATTACGAAATGTGATTCATAATAAATAGGACACAATTATATAATCAAGGTTCAAAAATTTTTTAAAACTATATGCTGCAATACCATTGTTAAGACAAATACGAATGTTGTACAAAATAAATTGTGACCAGTAGGAACATATTTAAATTTATTAACATTGACAAAATAATTTTAAACTTAATTAAGTTAACTTAGTTAAATTAACTTAATTAACTTAATCATAAAATAACAAAAAATTATTATAGTGATTATTGGTATTTGTTATTTTATGATAAAATAGGAAGGCAACCACTAAATGTGTTGATAGTGTGTTCCCTTCCTAGGGTTAGGTTACTAAGGGCTGATTTCACCATCACATTAAAAAACCGAGTTTATTAAAACTTAGTTACGTGTTAACGAGTTCAATTATCGGTTGTGATCCCGTCCATTTACTACTGAAAGTATTCTTTTCAAGTTGTCGAAATACTTATACATATTTCCTTAGAATTTATTTACGCAAAGAATAGTTTAATAATAAAATGTTTACAAAAACCAAAATTTCTTTGACTATAAAATGGACATGACTTTCTTGATGATTGACTAAACGCGTTTTCACGTAGATCGCGTTTAAATTTGACGGTGAAATCCAGCCTAAGGCTGACGGTCGGTGGTGTAAACGATCAAGTTTAAACACGGTCAACTTAAGCTGAACTCGGTTAACGCGCTAAACTGCGTTTACAACTGCAGGTTTGGTTTTGGTTCAAATTTCTGAACGATCGATTTCCTTCGTTTAACTACCTAGTTAAATGCTTTAACTTATTGTTAAAGACATTTAGGTTATTCTAAATATTTTATTATTAAACTTTTTTTACAAGTAGATTTTCAGGGAAAATACTTATAGAAGATTATAGATGAAATTATAACCGATAAATGTAATCGTTTACGCTGAACTCAGTTTTACTAAACTTGGTTTTCAATATGTTCGGTGGAATCAGCCCCAAGCCTTTTGTATACAGTTTTGTATGAATTGTTCACTTGTAACCGCTACTTTCAGGTTTTTAGATGTGTAACTTCTTGGATCTTCTTCAAGCTTCGTTGGTTCGATAGATCACACAGATCACTGTAAGGTAGAACACCAAACTTTAAGCAATATGCTTGGTGTCCATACTTAGAGTGATCCAGACGACCTTATTGAAGATTTCCTTCTTGAAAATGTACTTCTCGTCTGGTAGAAATTGCTGCGTTCAAATGTAGAAGAACGATGATTTTAGCAGATATAATAAATAATTTGTACATTTAACACATCTATATTGTATAAATCTGAAATGTATGCATGCATATACATTTGTCATGTATATATATGTCAATATATATTTGATGGCTTAGTGGTATGTAAAATATTAAACCTATCTTAAACATATTTTTATAGTTACAAAGCTATATTATTTGAAAGGAGTTCGACTATGTTACGAAATTTTTTATTACATAAATAGGTTATTTATATATAAAACAATACAACTTTTACTTACATAGTTAACTGTTTACATATACATAGTTAAAAAAATACAATATTTATGACATGATACAGTGAAAAATAATGACTTTAGCATTAGATATTTTGCTGGTACACATGGATGAAATAATATTGTTGTAAAGGCGTAAAACACTAGATTAATAATGTCTTTTAGCTATTGCAAATACACCGCAGTCTGGTATAAGGTTATAAAATATATATAAAAAAATTGGGAATAATAGATGTTTAGAGTCACAAAGATCTAAACTTAATACTCGTAGCTTAACTTTCGAAATGTGTTGAAAGTAAGTTCAAAAACTTCCAGCTTTTGTGCAAGGCCGAAGATCTGGCTGTTGATGGATCTCGAACTAAATTCACTGGCCAGTTAATTATTATTTCAGAAAAATACAGTCATTATTCCGGAGAACTTTACGTGCTTATATAAGTATTATTTCGGAAAAATACATTCATAATTCCAGGGAAGTTTATGTGTTTATAAATATTTTTTTTAAAAAATAGATCCATTATTCCGGAAAAGTGTATATGTTTATAAATATTACTTTAAAAATACATCCATTATTTCTGAATACTTTATGTGCAACCGGCATAAAATTATTAAAAATATTGGTTTAAAATGTTTCCTATAAACAGAGGCTTTTAGGAAACAATGAGAAAAACAGTAGTGACCTACATACTCTATTTAACGAATGGTTCACAAAGGAAATATTAATTTCCGGTTCATGTAGAAGGCTCTTATTTCATGGTGTAAGCGAGTCCGAACTCCAATGAGCCGAGAGCTTTTATGAAAATACGAAGGACATAACTAACAGTCACTGTTTTATAAATGAAGCGTAAAATATTTTTACTGTTTACCTAAGTATTACCTAATTAAATATGGGATTAAACCACTTCTTTTAACCTACCTATATAATATTTTAGACACCTATTTTTTTATCAGTGTTTTCACGCCTATATTCGCAAAGAGGTAGGCAAAGGTTGCAAAACCAAGGTACCCACGACTAGCCAAAGACAGTAAGACCCACAATGTGAGTGGTGAGCCTATTGCCAACCAGGCACATATCCAATCCCGGGCAATGTTATTTTACTGTTTAGAGCTGTGTATCTATAGGACATATCTACCCGCTGTAACGGGTAAGGCAATTACCAAAAAATTTCACCACGGGTGTTGAATCTTCAGTAGCTTAAAAGGTTAGAGCATTCGTCGCCTTGAGACTAAAGGTTACAGCTTCAAATTCTGTCTGAACGTTTTTTTTCTAAAATTTATAGAAACATTATTAGAAAATTTAAAATACTACACATTTTCTATTTTTTTCGAGTCAAAAGAGTCAAGTCAGATGCTGGACCACTAGACCACTGGCGGCTTTAACGTTATTAGATATCTCCGTCATTTTTGAACCTATTACATTCCTTTTTTTTATTTGAAGGAATGTTTTTGAGGCGGTCCAAATCTGATGATGGAATCTTCGTTAAATTAAGGAAAGTAATGTTTGTATACATATATGACTTATTTATTAAAATCAAAATCGTTTTTTAACAATTTCACTGCATTTAAATTATTTGATACTGAGGACTATTAGGTGATTAGTTTAGAAGACCACATTTTAATATGCTTATTTAAAGAATTTAAAAAAAATCTGGTATAACAAAAAATGGATTTATGTGTAATTTTGTTACGTACAAAATTTTGAATATTACGAAAAATCCTATTATGCGTAGTTTGGCATAGGAACTGGATAGGTCATAAGGTGGTCTTATGCAACAAAATATTTATTTTGACTACTATGAGTGACATCTCTCGTGACAGCTAGTAGCTATCTCTAACTATTTTGTGGACAGAGTAGGTACAGTCGTGCAGAAAAATGAGGCTGTTTGTTTCGTTTTTCGGGGAATTTATGACACATTGCGTACCATTTTTTATTTTAATTTTACAAATGAAGCCTACATGAAAAGAGGATTCCGGTGACAGGGAACGGATTAACTGGAACCGCGGTCCCAGTCGCTGGATTGATTTAATATTGAAACTTTTATCCGGTAACTGGGACCACATACAAAAATAATTAAAAAATCCTATTGTTCAATTCAAAACTAGTACAGTCAAAGGAAACAATTTTTAACGTAAATTAAAAAACTTGTGGATTCAAAAGTATTATTTCAATATAGTAATTATGTGGTTATCGTTCTTTTTATTCTGTATTAAACATTCACGAAAATCATAAAAAAATAACAACAACGAACAATAAACAACATAATCCAAGTAATTATCTATGGGTATCAACCTTAGGGCCTAAACACATAACTACGTTGCGGACGCCGCTAAAATCGCCGTTTGCTTTGCTGCGTTGCGACGTTGCGGCGTCATACACGTTGCTCTGTCATTGTGGACCATCGTCAGAAACTTATTGCTTATTCGTTATTAAAAGATATTACTCTTTTTTAAAGTGCCGCGCCGCTACAATCGGCAGTGACGCTAGTTGTTATTTTAATATTTATTTCTATATTAACGTGCTTATTAAATTTATATCAGCGTCAATACATACGTTAAAATAAAGTCGCTTAAGTATGTATGCATAAGTAGATCTTTAAAACTACGCAACGGATTTTGTTGCATTTTTTTTTAATATATGGAGTGATTCAAGATCAAAATTTATTTTAAACATAAAATTTCATTCATCCGTGTGAAACTGGAAATCTATATACGTGATGCAAAAACTTTGGACCGGACGGAGGAGTATGAAATTTGGCACACTTATAGTTTATGAGTAGGAGAAGTACAG